>JAEQML010060986.1:0-26372 GCA_016904865.1 Pissodes strobi | reverse complement strand
TCACTTCCAGGACATCTGTTTCCCACTAATTACAACCTACAAATATTCAAGAACCGTGTCAATCAACATCTTCGCACACACACACCGCTCGTCGAGCGCCATAGGATCTCCCTTTAGTGTGTGCCACTGCCATAAAAAAAAAAAAACGTTTTTCACCGCATGTTTGGTGATAACACTCTGTATGTCCGTAATATGAATGAGCCATGATTAAACTCCGAATTATTATTATTTATTATTAATATTTATTTTACCCCAGGTAAACAGCAATTTGTGCATTTAAAACATTGTATTTCAGTTACCCCTTAGTCCGAACCTGGCTTGTCGGTAGAATAGATTCCTTTATATGCAACAATCGCTGGAAAGCAAGTTGACACTCTCCGTCAAGGAAATCGTTATTAATGCCTCCTCAATGTTGTGTAAAGAACAATATGTTAAATAAAGAAAGAACATGCTTCTACCCTCTCAAATGCATCCGCCTCCGCGAAATTTCCCGCTCTGTTCTCCCTGCCCGCGCGCGCCGGTAGGGAAAATTATATTTTAGTGCCTAGTGCCTTACAAACAATCAATCGTCATGCAACGGTCCAGTCACCGCTCTGCTTGAATTTGGCGCCAAGTTCATCTACCCAGTCGTAGCCATGTCTGATGCCAGGATATTTAGTAGTTTTTCTCATTTGTTTGCACAAATATTTAGAAAATATCTACTGTACTCTATGTTACCTTTTTTCAACACTGAATTAAGGCCTCTTAGAGCGTTTTAACGCATTTTCTAAAGACAATACAAATGGTCGCGTCTCTCCTATTAAAGATAGAAGAAGGTAAAATAGCGGATGGAAATTTGTAGCAGACAAATCTATTCCTGTCCTCGAGATTCGAGTCAACTGTTCGAAGTCTTATCTGTATTCCTGGTGAAGTTAATTGACAGAATCGAGAAGACGTAAAGTACAAGGTATTTTGTGTAAAGGAAAAGCAGTTAGTTAAATACAAGAATGTTCAATTAAATTCAGTAAAGAAAGGAGTTATTTAGTTCATTTTAGATTTAAATAATCAAGAAATTTTGTTAGACATTTAATAATAGTTAACCGAATGTACAGTACCCATTTAGTTTTATGTGTGAGAGGATAAATGCTTGAAAGTCAGGAATGATAACAAACATGTTTTAAGAAAAAAAAAAACAAAACATCGTGTTTTTTTTTTGTTTAAAATACGTTGCAAAACACTGTTTAAAACAGTTTTAAACAACATAAAGGTAAGCAGATTCATATTTTATGGATCGGCCGATAGTCCCAGCAGCTAAGACCGATAAGTAGAAGAATAACAACACAAAGTGTAGACTTTGAGCAATACCTCCTACAAGGAGACGAAAACACATCCACACCACCGGCCTCTTACGGATCTTAATTAAACCAATAGGAATTCGCAAAAGTGACAGTTAATGGGCGGAGCTAGATGAGCTCGGGAAAACGCATGGCCCTCCGCTCGCTTCTGAGGCGCAACCAACTAAAACTAACCCAAGGCATGCTCAACATCAGTTCTAATCTAGCACGCTTTGTTTTTACATTTTTCAAATTTCATATAGCTCCGCCCATTAACTGTCACTTTTGTGAATTCCTATTGGTTTAATTAAGATCCATAATAGGACTATGGTGTGGATGTACTTTCGCGACAAGGAGGTATTATTTCTTTGAGTCGTTTTTTAAGTTTGTGTTGTTATTGCTACTTGTAGGTACTTGTTAATTGTTTTAGTTTTATAGTTGTTATATTGCAATATAACAACTATAATTGCATAATATTACACACGGTCCTGCACTAGAGGAATTCCAAGAACTTTTATAACTAATTACATTGTTTAACTTTTTGTTGTATTCCTATAAATAGGGTCATTATGGACGCCTGACACACTATTGCAGGGCCCTGTAAAGTCTCGATTAGGAGGTAGAAATGAAAAGAGCAGTGGTAAACCTCTTAGAGGTTAAAGCTTTCAGATCATGCTTACAGTAAGGTCAGAGGTGTCAATAAAAATGTTTTTGACATTGCAACATCTACCAAAACTGCTTCACCACATTCATTGTCTTATTGTGTTTCTAATAATATATCTTTAGGGAACACAAATGCAAAGAAATAAATACAACTTTTGTAGAAGATTTTTATTTCATTGTTTAAGGGTGCTAAAACCGCAATCACACTAGTTATAGTATACACTGTGTACAGGCACTGTCTTATATACATTAGTAAAGTAGATTTTACAGCACTAGTGCGGTGAAGTAGCAGATTTCACAGCACTAGTGAGGCAAATTAGCAGATTTCGCGGCACTAGTGCGATAAACTGTCAGTTTACCACTAAATAGTGCACGTAAACTTGTCACTGCAGAAAAACAAGCCTATGTCTGAAAATATACCAATTAATTCTGTGACACTCCGATTTTGCCGGTGTCAAATATTTTTATAATTCCATTTATACGCTGCATTTAGGGAAAAAGATGCTATATTTTGGACTCATCGGTTTATTAATTCTAAATTTATTGATTCGAAAATTTACGAAATTAGTAGCAATAATTTTTATATCTCGAGAAATATAGTCGATTTGCTCACAATTCGCTTGAAATTATCGCCTTCCTTAATGTAAATTAACTCTATTCTAAGTATGGGTTAACGATATATTTGTATTAGCATTTATAACACGTTGTGACTGTGTTTATTTTAGTTGATAAGCAAAGCACATTGTTAGAATAGCTTGGCTTGATTTATATTACATTATCGTGGAACAGCCAGCAAATCGTTTTATATTTTAAAGAATTCTGTTAATAAAGCCCACAAATACGCTGCATTTGACGTGTCGATCCATATTTTAATTTTGGTTTGAATATTTCATAACTTTTTGGGAACCCCTTGGTTGCTGAACTTCAATTGCCGGCCGATCATTTCTGAGATCGTTAGATCGTTTCGGGACCTCTGCTTTTAAATATATTTATCTTTTCACCCGGCTGATGCACTTTTTGTGACATTCGATTGTTACCGGAGTAATAGGAATGTACTACTTCTCTTAAATTGCAGCTATCGATATAAATTCTTAAAATTTATCGTTTTGTTAGGGAATATTCTCTGGTGTTTCTTGAATCATTTAGTTTCAATGCATTAATTGTGGCTTCCGCCGTCATGTTACCCTCATAATAAACAAGAACTCAGTCATTTATTGTCTTAGAATTATTCCTTGTATCGGAATCACTGGGTATGTTTCAGTACATCACTACTTTGCTGTTTTGATGTAGCATTTAATCTCGTAGGCAAATTGACGGAAACCAATCGAGAGTGCTTCTGAAAGTGCCTTTCAAGGCGAGAGAAGTTTGCCGTGAGTGCACTCTCAGAGACTCCACATTTAGTTTGTGATTTAATTTAATTGGGGATATACTGTGGAATCTCTTGGTGTTTTGACACGACCGATTTATCGGGATTTTAATGCTGCTGTACTAGCGGCTTTCCACGTTCGTCATATAAGACCGAGACCGTCGAATTTTCCTTAGCCCTCACACACACTAATGAGGGTTTTATTGGAGGGCCACAACTTTAAGTAGCAGGCGAGAAGCAGGCCTTATAGTTCGCCCAACCGTTGTTGACCCTCGAAAGGAATGCAAATAAAAAAAATGTCGTGTTGCCGTCGTTAACTTTCTAAGTTTCCGAGAACGAAAAAACCTTTTTTGCCATAACCACCTATTGCAAAAATAAGGCAAGAACTCTGCTTGTTTGAAATGTCTCAAGTTACCTTATAGTATATGTTTAAGAATTTTTTATATTATTATTATTATTATACATATAAAAATCATAATAAAATAATTATTCCCACTTTAACTGAGAACTTTGCTACATTATTTGAATTTTGGCAACAAGGTCAAACAGACGCACATTCGGGTTAACATAGGTGGCTGATTGACATCTGACTGGGTGATTCCGTCACGCTGATAAATTGGCCGTGTGCCTGAGACCCTCCCTCTCTGCCAGTAGCGTAGCAAGTTGCTCAAAAATTAGTTTATTGCTTATAATTATGCGCATTGTAAATCACTGCATGCAGTTTTTTGGGGATAACAAAAATATTCTAGGAGCGCTTATTGTTGGGCGACGTTTTTTACAAGACAGTTTTTTTTATCATGTTTCAATTGTTTATATTTTACAACTTCTTTTAGTTAGTAGCAAGTAGTTTAGTCAATTTTAGAAGCTGAACTTAGAGTGATTTTAATTAAATTAGTAAGAATTGCAACAATGAATGCTTGTAAAAAATAAAAATTTGCACAGCCAAGCCAAAGAAATAGTAGCAAATATTTATAGAGTTTGCCAAGAAGAAGCGCAAACTAACCAAATGAGGTTGCCCCTAAAAAGGTCTTTTGACCGGGCCGCTCTTTATGCGAGGGTTAGTAGTAGCACCGTCAAAAGAATTCGTAGAGAAGATGAACGGCGCTGGCAGGAAAACCCAAATCAGACGTTGTCCTCCCCTAGAAAAAAACCTCCCGTTCCATTCGGGAAAAGATTGGGAATGCTGATTTTTCGGTTATTAGACGACTTATTCAAAAATTTTACTTAGAATATAAAGTTATTGCTAAAATTAAAGATACAGATTTTTCCTATGGAAGGGAATCTTTAAGAAAATTGCTCAAAGCTAATGGCTTCTATTTTAAAAAATGTCAAAATAAAAGAAACATTTTTATTAAAAAGCCAAATATCTTACATTGGCGCTATACATATTTAAGAGCGATACAAAAATACTGTCAGGAAGGCCGAAATATTATTTATCTAGATGAGACTTGGGTGGATAATGACCTAACCTTTAAGAAATGTTGGCTTGGAATTTTCGTCTCGCAAGAGAGATAACGTATATGACTCTCTGTCTCTCTTCCCCTTTATCTCTTATGAAATGGGTAAAGAACTATTAAATTTTTATGAGACGGAGTAAAACTACTTGAAAGTTGATTGGACGACTAACCCAAACTAACCAAGTCTATTAAAATTGATTATAACGTATCGGATCTGGTTCAAATGACTAAAATAAGTTGAGACCAAGGGCGTACCAAGCGGGCAGGGTACGCTCTTGGTCCCCCCGCGACCCTACAATATATTGTGGTTATTAATAACTAATAAAAAGAAGAGAAATACTATTTTGCTTTTTTGTTGGTCTGAACTAGGGGGGGGGCTAGTTCTGATTCTGGGTACGCTCTTGGTTGAGACTAAGGGTAACTAACTGAAACTTGATTGGACGACTAACCCAAACTAACCAAATCTATTGAAATTGATTATAACGTATCAGAACCGGTTCAAATGACTAAAATAAGTTGAGACTAAGTGGAACTAACCGAACCGTTGATTCGACGACTAACCAAAACCAACTATATCTTTAAAATTGATTACAACGTATCGGAACCAGCTGAAATATATAAAATATGTTGAGATTAAGTTAAACTAACCGAAAGTTGATTAGACGACTAACCAAAACTAACCAAATTGATTATAACGTATCGGAACCAACTCAAATTACTAAAGTAAGTTGAGACTAAGTGAAACTAACTGAAAGTTGATTAGACGACTAGCCAAATCTATTAACATTGATTATATCGGATCGGAACCGGCTCAAATAAGATGTCTAAATGAAACTAACCGAAAGTTTTATTAGACGACTATCCAAAACTAACCAAATCTATTAAAATTGATTATAACGTTTCGGAACCGACTCAAATGACTAAAATAAGTTTAGATTCAGTGAAACTAACCGCGTTAGGGATCACACTCTTTCTCTCTTATGGAATCGGTAAAGTAGTATTCACTGCTGTGATACTCGCGACTTTTTTTCGTTTTTACAGCTATGCATATTTGCATTTATGTGACATGTCATCTCTAGATAAAAAATCAACTTCTTTCCAGAAAATTCGTATATGCGGTTCTTCATATATCGATAATGGCCCTTCGAGGGGACACCCTGTTTATAAAAAATGACGACGTCAAATATAGTAGAAAAACAATACACATAAATCAGGAGTAAAATAGCTCTATTTTTCTCCCTTGGTATGTAAATAGCTATTTACCATCCATGTGACCTTTTTTCCATCTCCTACTATATCCGAACCGAAAGAATTTGATTTAATTGTCAATTACGAGTGACCCACACTGAATAATGCTTAAAGTAATACTCATTTAATATTGCAGGTATTCAACATGATCCGACTAGTCGAAAATGGGAACTATACGAGCTCGTACAATTGCACAAGCCACCAAATACAGAAAAGAACTACGTCATTGACAGAATCATAAGAAGTCATGGTCATATACCTCTTCGATTGCCTCCGTATATGTGCGAGCTTAATGCCATTGAATTAGCTTGGGCAGAGCTAAAACATTTTATAACGACCAGGAATACTACAGGGGAATTCTCAATAAAAGTGCTTAAGGACTTGACGGAACAGGGTATTGCTTCAGTTACCGAGGAAGACTGGCGGAAATTTTGCAGCCACGTTAAAAGAATTGAAGACGACTTCTGGGTGAATGATCAACATATGGAAGAAGTTGAACCATTGATTATTCCATTGAGTAACGATTCCGATAGCGACAGCGACACGAGTGACAGTGATAGTGCTACAGACAATAGCTCTTCAGATAAAGAAAATGACACGTAGCCAAGCGTTTCTTATTTTTAAGTGTTCTTTAATAATTTTTTATTGTAGAATTTTTTTAAATACATGAGCTAGATATTTATATTTAATTATGCTAATAAGTTACTTCCTTTTAGCAAATGTTGTACAATTTTCGTTTAATTTAGTGAACAATGAATTAACAATGTCAGAGTGTACCAATGGCTACTCACTATTGTTTAAAAAAATTAAGCCACTTAGTTAATTTTATGCACTTGTTTATTTCACATGTTAACTTTGATTCTTTTTACAAAGAAAGACTTCCTGCATTCGATTGTCTAAATACGACGTAAGGAAAGAATTAGAAAATATGTGTACAGAGTTATTATTGATTGTTTTTGTTAAAATGATTTCTTTCCCAAACTCTGAGACAAACGTTTTTCGAAATATGCCCACTGATAAGCATAATCAAACATCCTGTGTAGCATTTTTTTGTAAAAGTTATTCAAAGATCGACATTCAAGTACAGTCTATTAAGTCTAATAATTAAATAATAATATCAATATAATAAATATTAAAATTAAAAAACTATTAGGAGCACTCCAATGGTGGCATACTCTACATCTTATTTTTTGTGGGTTTTATATCCCTTGCTCTTCATGCCGCAGAGTTCAACATTGGATGGGCGACCTATACCAGCAGGCCACAAGTTTACTAGCAGGCCACCACTTCGATTAGGGGGCCACCGTCCAATTATCTTGACACCGAGCTATCCAGACCTCGCCTAGATCTTCCCTTCGGGGCCATCGAGTGGCAGTACCTTGGGTAGCTATGTGTCCGGCGTCTCCACCAGAGTCGACGACCGGATTTGGGTATCGTACAGAAGCTTTAACTTTAGTGAATTCATTTGTTTATCAGTTTAATATAATCACTCTTGATTTTCCTTCTCTTAATATAAACCAAACATTGACTGCCAAGCTCTGAGTTAGCTCATTAATTTTATTTTCATGTATTCACTGGTTTGTCGGACCGGTTATTCTAATTGCTCTGAATTTTCTTTCTTTATAATATAAGTCAAGCATTGGTAGCCAAGCTTTCAATAGTTTTATTCTAATTTTATTCCTTTTATTAAATTTGTCGAGTCATTTGATTTAATTATTGTGGCCGTTCATTGCTACATTTAAAATCAGTGCAGCTATTAGCGCACATATACCTAGTTGTAAGTAGCTTGGTTAACGTCAAAGTGATCACTTCCGTTAGTAGTATTTAGTGCATTTAGTTGTATGGCATACAGAACCGAGTATTAACAACAGAATTGATCTCCGTACAATCTCCATATTGTACTCTGTTTATTTTATCAATTACTTTAATAGTCATCTGACATTCTTTTGTCTTTAACTAACGACATTTCCATTTAACCTTTTTTACTCCAGATAAATTATTGCTGTGTTTTAAAAAAAGAGAACTTAGTAGCAAATATATTGTTCCTTAAATATTAGATTGTGTTTTCTTTATTAGGTCTTGTTAATTTTAAGATTTAATTTAATACGTGGGCCTAGCCACCCTGCACAACACCAGCGGAGCTTTTTCAGTTTAGTTGGACCAGAACTGGTGGCGCTCTAACGACCCCACTACCAGGGGCCGGGCAATTTGCAATACGACTTTTCCGGGGCTAGGTTTCTTTTTAATAAGAAAAAAAAACTTTTAACTTCCATAAGAAAATCGTGTTGCAATTCTTTAAGTAATACTTTCTACATACTTCCTCGTACAAATAGTTAGGTGTTTACTTATATCCTTTGTGTTTCTAAAATCAGGCATTTAGCGTTTTCTCCTCTAGTCGCATGATAAAATAACTGTGAAAGCATTTCAAGAATAGGAATTTGCACACAATTTTTGTTTTCGTTTTCACTTAATTATCCTTATTCAAAAAACAAAAACCTAACATAAATTCAAGCTCTGGCGCGTCTCTCTGACCAATCATATGCTTCCTATTTCCGGCGATTCACTAATCTACTGGGATTAGAAATCACGCGTGAGGGGTCCATTAACTGATATATCAATGTTAAATTGGCTTAAAAATACAGTTATTTAACAGAGCTTGCATAAGTTATTGGTTTATTTTAGATTTCTATCGATTGTAACGTCGGTGCCGTGTTATTATATACTAAGTTACTTACTTGTCCTAACATATTGCTGCTAAATAGTTGTTTCTGAGTGCCTACTGTGACCTCCAATTGTTTGCCTCCCAATTCGGCTTGGTTTATTACATATTCGAAAGTTTCATCAAATACTGGATTGCAGTTATCTTTAATGATCTGAAAG
This sequence comes from Pissodes strobi, assembly GCA_016904865.1. Classification (NCBI taxonomy): domain Eukaryota; kingdom Metazoa; phylum Arthropoda; class Insecta; order Coleoptera; family Curculionidae; genus Pissodes; species Pissodes strobi. The sequence goes on along the minus strand of JAEQML010060986.1, from coordinate 17,445 downwards.
CAAATAATATTTATTATTTTTAGTACTGTAAATATGTCCATCAGTTATTAATCTTCCCTTTTAGTGGATCAAATGATAAATATAAAGAGAAAGTGACGTATTTATTAATTTTGAGTCTAATACTTATTATTTTAATACATTTGTGAATTACGTTCCGCTAGTAGTGTATCCATGAGAGTGAGTCCGTGAGGACTCACTCTCATGGTGAAATAAAATTTTGCCTCCCTGCAGAACTTTAATACATTTTTCTATCCTTGTCTACCTTAAAGATACAGACATAAGACATGAGTCCTCACGGAGGAGATAAAATATCTCCTCAGGAAGGATCCGCTCTGATGATGAAATAAAATTTTGCCTCCCTGTGGAACCTTAATAGGTACATTTGCTATCCGTGTCTACCTTAAAGATACAAACATGATGAAAGAGGAGTTGCTCATTATTTAATATTTAGGTCGCCAGTAACATCTACTCACGAATGGGTTTATTTCGTGTGGTTGGCAATTTTGGGAGCGAAGTACGCTATTTTATACCTACAATTCATGAATTTAATTTACTATGGATTACTATATTTAATATTGGATATTTCTATGGCTTGACGCTGCGTGATTTATAGTGGTAATCACATGATATAAATTAGCCAATAATACACCCGCACGCATATTTAGATAGATAGATCGGGTATCTTGTGTTTCGACGCCAACGGGTGAGTGTTAATTTTTAATCTTGAAATATTTAATTCATCTTGCAATATATTTAACTAATTCTTTCATTTTTAAATACATAATTAATGATCGTTTCTGATTCATTTAATCGTATTTGACTAAATCAAGAATTTAGCATTTTTATATTACACTTTCAATTAGCTTACATCTTCAATATTTTTTATTATTGTCGTGACCTTTTGGGTAAGAATACCAATTTGTTGGTGAATATTTGCATCTCTCATTAATCAAATTCAGGTAATTTGAAAGAGGCTTAGTCCAAATTTACGGAGAAAGTAATTATTTCATCGTTTAGTGGTCACGCACATTATTTTTTGTATTTTCATTCAAATTGGACAGTATTATTTGGGTAAATTCTCGGAGTAAATCCTATATATTCCTGCAAAGGTAGTAAATTGAATTTTCAGTAAAGTTTCTCCGAATTTTCCCTCATAGCATTGCTGGTTTTAATATTTTTTCTTTTCAGGCTTATTTAATTTAATTTTAAGTTTATTTATTACATCAAGTATATACCTATTAGCACTAGCCCTGTCTCGTCTCAACACTGATGTACTGACATTACTTTGCATTTATGAGAGGTTAATCTCGCATATGTAAATTTACCTGGTTTTATCTGTTATCTAAATTTCTATCTCGAATGCGAAGTGGTGATTATATTATCTTTCTCTTTAATTAAATTAAGGCGCAATGGCGCTCAATTTTCGTTTATGTGCCAAGGGCCTCAATAAAAGTATTAGTAATTACTTATTTTGAGTTATAAGACTCGTTATTAGAGGTTGTACCTCCATTTTTCTATTTATTATCAAATTCAAGTTATCTTTTATTTAGATTTACCGAGAGTCACTGAATTGGAACGTTATTCCATTATTTTCTTTTAAATTTTAACCATTGTTTTCTTTTGAATTTCATATTTTAAAGTAAAGAAAAGGATATCTTGAGTAACAGTAATTTCTAATTTTTACTCAACTTAACATTGTAAATCAAGTTTCTGATTATATCTGCTTTAACCAGTAAATTTTCAATTTGTTGATTGCTTTCTCATGTGTTTAACAGTGTCACTGATGTTCACATGATATTTCCCTGAATATTATTTAATTAGCGATATACATTGGTCTAAGACTAGGTTATTTCCTTTTGCTACTCAACACCCCCGAATTGGCTGGAAAAAACATCGTGCTTGGTAAGTAGCATCTGTTCGTCCACTTGCTGTACAAAGTGTTCTAAAGGAATCAATACTTCGTGAACCAAATAAGTCCTCGATAAAACCAAGAGATACTAACTTGGGAACAGGCGGAAGCAGTTCCAGTAGAGGTCCCAATACGATCGCATGTATACAGAATAATTGGACAAGCTAAGTATTAGCCAATCAGAAGATAAACATATTGTAAAGACAAATTATAACGCTTCATTCATTCCTTTTTTTCTGTCACAATTAATTTTTTAAATCTTTCACATTAGTTTTAATTCTCATTACTAAGTCAATTTATTCATAAACTTTATTTCAAATAATTTCATCAATTGTATTTTATTTGCCATTTGATTAAATAGATTAACTCCATTTCAAATTTCATCAATCGTATTTGTAATTTAATTATTTAATAATTAATATATTGTTGTTTTGAAGCTTATTTCTTTAATTTATCGCAGGAGAGAGGTCTGTGAGACATTACGAATTATAAAGCCAAATTTCTGATATTTTTATCGTTATATTTATTTATATATAAGTATTCATATTCAGTTCGCATTGTCTCTAGGAACTCTGGCGTCCAAAAAAAAATCACTGCTAGTAAGAGAACGACGACCTACCCCCTAAGAAAAATACAACTCGTATTTCATTACAAAATGGCGCACAATGCCATAATTAAACTTTCGCTACAATATGCTACACCAAAGTAATACCATTTCTCAACGACCTCAATACCAGAAAAATCTCGGGGGTTTTCAATATAAAAATAATATGCAATCAAATCTTGTTTTGGTGGTTTTGGCTGTACCTGAAAAACTAAGAATTGTTTTCTCAAACTTCAAAACCATGCTAGAATAGAGAGAGTGAATTTAAATAAAATTCAACCAGTGCAGTAGGCTTACCTGAGTTTTTCTTTTGCTATCCTTTGATCGCTCGGGAAGTAAGTAAAGTTTTACGTAAGGATCTGGGATATTCGAGGGGTCCTTCAGTGGTATATTTCTAAAAAATATTGTATTTATGGTTAGCAAGCTAGCCATTTAATGTTTACAATGGTTAAAACCTGCGTATGTTTTTTTCTTGTCATTGTTAAAGCGTGTTGATTTCATCAATAGGCCAGTTGTTGTTAGTTTCCAAAGTTAAACAAGGGCGAATTTAGTGACCTTAGCTTTCGCCCGGTACTATCATTGATGAGGCATCGGCGAAAGTACATCCACTCCACAGTTCCGTTATGGGTCTTAATTAAACCAATACGAATGCACAAAAGTTAATGGGTGTAGCTAGATGCAATTTACCAAATTTGAAAGATGTAAAAACAAAGCCAGTAACTTTTTCTGCTAGATTAATTAGAACTGATTTTGGGCATGCCTTGGGTTAGTTGTAGTTGATTGCGCCCCAGAAGCGAGGGAAGCGAGCGGAAGGTCATGCGTTTTCCCTCGCTTATCTAGCTCCGCCCATTAGCTGTCACTTGTGTGCATTCCTATTGGTTTAATTAAGACCCCCAGAACCGTGGGGTGGATGTACTCTCGCCTTCAAACGACCTTCTTAAAATACGTGTTGCTTAATCACTATTAAAAAATTCAAGGTGTTACAAGCTTTGTTTTTATTTTTATTATTACGATTCTAGATATTTTAATCAGTTTTTTTTTTGGAAAATAAGACGAATCGACTAGGCTACTGGGTGGATTTAATATTGTTTGTATGTACACGGTAGTAAACAAGATTTTATAAAATTTAATTTGTCTCGAAAATTTACAAACATTTGCTTTTCTTTTTGATTTTTTATACATATTTAAATGATTCTTTGCAAAATGGTAAAAACTAATTCGGGGATTTTTTGATATTTTCAGTTTTGTCCGAAATACGATTTTTTTCAAGATAACAGGTGACTTTTTTTATTTATTAGGCTGGAACTCTTAAGTAAGCATTATTTTAAAATAAATTGATTAATATCCCCTTCGCAAATATAACTCTACCACTTTTAAGTAAAAAATTAAAATCCACAATATACAGGGTGCTTAAAAATATATAAAATGTTAGTAAAGGAAAACAAATTTTTGCAAATCACCATGTTTTACCAAAAAATAGGAAATTTTCACTTAAAAGTGTCGGGATATTATACTCGACGCGCCGAACAGATTCACTAATCGCGGAAATAATTCGTCTCATTTTATGAATGCATCGAACCATTGTTTTATTTTTTCTTGCCCATAATACAACAAATACAAATAGAATGTCTTATCAAATTCCCTATGTTTGGAATCATAAAATAAGACGAGTTATTGAATTATTCTTTCCGTGATTAGTGAATCTGTTCGGCGCGTCGAGTATAGTCAATTTTCTGTTGAAGTAAAGCTAACTTAAGAATTCCAGTCTAATGAAAAAGTCATATTTCGGACAAAACTGAAAATATCAAAACATTCCTAAATTTGTTTTTTATATTTTTGCTAAGAATCATTTAAATTAAACACACAAAAAATAAAACAAATGATTATAAATTTTCCGGACAAATAAAATTTGTAGGTATTTGTTTACACAGGGTGGCTCGAATTCGAGTCTATATAATAATATGGGAAACTCGAAAACCGTAAGAGATACAGTGTCAGTTCAAATTAGGGCAAAATTGCACATTTAGGTGTCTAATAATATGCCGTTTAGAAAGTTTTAAAATCCCGAGTATTTCCGGAGATATTCGAAAAAAAAAAAACGAAATATGAAAAATAATTTTATTTTTTTCCTGAGCTTATTTAAAAACGTATTTCTAATTAAATTGCACTTTTGCATGGTCACTTTTTCCGGTCTATCCAATGGTGGTAACCAGTTTGGAATCCGACGTTTCGTCTTCAAGGGGTCATCATCAACTTTCTTTTTTTAAAAACGAACTTTAATTTTTTATAGCGTTTCTCAGATGATATTGTCATTATTAATATAAATATTGTTTTAATTTTTTTATTAATTTTTGGGGTAAAAAATAAACGAACCGGTTTATTTAATTTTGCCATTTTTTATTTTTATGAAAAAGAAAGGCTTTAAATTTCCACTTCACAAAAAAAAAATATTTTTATGGAATATAAAAATTTCAAAAGTAATTTAATCTATTTAAAATTACGCCAAGCAAAATAAATAATAAAAAAAAATAAAAAAAAAGAATACAAACATTTAAAAACATATTCATATTAATAACGGCAATATCATCTGAAAAACGCTAAAAAAATAAACTTCGTATTAAAAAAAAATATGTGCCTCACCCTTATAAGCACGCAACTGAAGTGGATCTTCTGAAAGAGATATTAGAAATTGAGCTTTTATTATTTTTTTGAAGCTTTTTCTTCCTCAACTTTTGTGCCCGGTTCCGATTTTTTTAAAATTTTTCCCCTTTTTTTTCAACTTTTTTTTTCGCCGAAAACAGCGTTTCTCTAACTTTTTTTGTATATTTCGATTTTTCGTCCAGGATCTTCATTTTACCCCGGCTACATGTCCTGAAAATATCAACCCTCTAGCTTTACTGGAACATGCTTAATTAAAGAGGCGTTTCACTTTGATAACCGTTTCAACTTTGATAAGCGTTTCACTTTGATAAGCGTCTCATTTTTTCTTTCTTTACTTACCCTTGCTAAAGAAGTTTCACTTCAAAAAGAAAATTGATGATGGCATGACCCCTTGAAGACGAAACGTCGGATTCCAAGCTGGATACCACAATTGGATAGAGGAAAAAGTGGCAATGCAAAAGTGCAATTTGAAATCCATTTTTAAATAAGAAAAGAATAAAACCATTTTTCAAAAAAAAAAGTCCGGGTATCTCCGGAAGTACTCGGAATTTTAAAACTTTCTAAACGAGCAATTTTGCCCTAATTTGTGCGACACTGTATCTCTTTCGATTTTCGAGATCCTCATACATAGACTCGAATTCGAGCCACCCTGTATATGCAAAATATGAACAATATTAAAAACACCAGGTAGCTTAGTCGATAGGCCATGAAATTTGCACCAATATTTTGAAAATCGAATTAAAAATCGTTTTTAATTTCGAGGATACGTTAATTAAAATCTAGACTAAAAATGTTGGTATGCGTTTCAAGTGAACATCAGTTTAGTTTATTCATTTATTTCTAAAATAAGAGGTTCATGCTTACTATTTACTTAGTAAAACTTAAATGCTAAAGTACTTATTTGTCATTATTATGACTGGTCGTAGAAAAAACGGGGCATGCAAATTACGACATTCGCCTACGACTCGGGTCGTAATTCTCATACTCGTGTCTTAATAGCTATTATTAAATGCTTATTGCATAATATATTATTATTGTACATCTTTCCCGTAAAGATAGCGATTAGCAAAAATGTAACTTAGCATATTTAGGTTATAAAATATTCCAGCAGCTTATAAATTTAAAAGGATCCACGAAAGGAGATATAGACAAACAGTAATAAAAGCTATAAAATAAACACTATTTATCAATTTATACTTACGCCACTTTATGTACCACTACAATAAGTCTTTGTCTCTGTACGCTATAACGCAAAGTCAATTGAATTCGACCTAAACCAGCCTCACCAGCAGATCTATAAACAAAAAAAAAATAGAATAAATATTTGGAATAAATGCTATATTCTAGTGTATTGGTTAGCCATTTGTAATGACGTCATTTTTGTTTATCTTTGTTTAGTATATTTCAAACAGCGGGATAACATTTGCGTCTGATCGTTGTTAATTTTTTTAAAAATAAATAAACATCCTTTACATTTTTACCTGAAATATCCGTCACTGTAGTTGTCAAAGGTATTTTTAAAAGTTTAAAAAAAACCGCAAAAAATAGATAAATAGGTATAACGAACAAATGCAGCTAATAATTTTAAATATATTAGATTTTTTCAACTGAAAAGTCCGAAACCGAATCGCACTTCAAGTTGAGAATATAATACAAAGAGCAGCAGATGCAACAAAATTGAGTTCCACAATAAGTGTAAATATTAAGAAGATACGCCAGAAAAGAATATGTGATATTGGCAACAATAAGACACAAGTTCATATTTTGAATTTTCAATCGAATCCCTAAGAAGATTGATAAAAAGTATGGGCTGTGTTTTTTTTTCATTATGGCAGTGGCACACGCACTAAAGGGAGTTCCGATGGCACTCGACGAGCGGTGTGTGCGCGAAGATATTGATTGACACGGTTCTTGAATAGTTGTAGATTATAATTAGGGGGAAACAGATGTCCTGGGAGTGAGTTCCACGGTGATGCAGTGAACCAGATAAAGAAGTCCTTATAAAGCTGCGTTCTAGGTGTTTCTAGTTGTAGAACGAACGGGTGCGCTCTTGCCGTCTGTTACGACTGTCTGACAGGTGTCGCTGGGGGCAGGATGATGAGGGCCAAATCCTCAGAAGATCTGCTGTGGAAACATCTGTAAACCAGGGATATCTCGGCCACATGTCTGCGGTGTTCCAGATCCCAGGTCAACTCCGGATCGCCGACGAGAGGCACAGCACTCTTCTGAATGGAATCCAGTAGTTTTAGGGTGTACTTACGTGCGGCACCTCAGATGTGTGAGAAATATTCTAAGCACGGTCTTATTTGCACTTTGTAGCGGTCGTGTTACGAGCGAGTTTAGCAAGTGATCCGCTAGTGGAGTAGCTTAGCGGTAAGTGATCTTGACTTTTATATTGTACATAGAACTGTATATATAGACTAGAAAACAAGTGTATAGAGACTATAAACATAGTAAAAGGCTGGTGAAATTTGGAATTTCGATTCCAAATTTGTGATTGAATTAAATTAAGTCGGTCATTAGTAGTGGGGCACAGCAAAAAGGTTCAACAAGCTTCAGAGAATGATGTTAAAATGAAAAGGCCAGAAAACATTAAAAAACAACAAGTGTAAGGAGACAGCAGTCGTCTACCAAACGTCCAGTCAATATGGACGACAGCGATTCAAGCATAAGTGAGGGTACATCAAAAATCTCCCGCACTAGTGGGAAAGATAGGTCAGTTTTCTCCGGCGAGCAAAGAGACTACCAGAGAATGTTTAACCGCTCAAGGGAGGAAGTTAAATCGCTTAGAGAAGAACTGAGGCAAACACAGGAAGCTGCGGCTGAAGACAAGCAGAATTATGAGAGATTTAGAGAAGAAACATGACTACGACTAAATGAAGCTCTAGAAGAAAATAAAAAGTTAAAAGAAGATGTCGAAACATTGAAGGCTGTCCTTGAAGACTTCAGGGCCCAAGTACTACAAAAGGACAAGAATAAGGACAAGAACTGGCCTAAGCCAGGTTCCAGCAAGAACGAAAGATCAGCTGATGATGAGATAGTAGAAGATGAACAAACTCCGATGGAGGCAGAAACTTATGCCGAGAAGATGAAAAGAATCCCCCCGGTGACCGTGGAGGGTCAGGGACAACAACATTCAATTCGAAAGCGCAAAGTTAATAGGGCAAAATACCAGAATATTTCCCAAAACAATAGAAGACCATAGGGCACTCACTAGACTACTGAATAATGATAATAAACCCTATTATACATACATTACAAGCGAAGAAAGGTTTATAAAAGCAGTAATTTTTGGTCTGGACAAGGAAATGGACCCGGCCCTGATCCAGACAGAATTAGTAGAGCTTGGATACGGAGACGCAGAAGTTACCAAGATGTTCTCGATGAGGGATAAACACCAACTTGCGATGTTTGCAGTGAAAACAGCAAACTCGAACATATTTAAAGTTGATAGACTAGTGGACCTGACGGTAAAAATCGCACCAAGAAAGAAACCTGAGGGTCCCATACAATGTTTTAAATGTCAAAGGTTCGGACATGGGCAACGTAATTGTACCATGAGGGTTAGGTGCGTTAAATGTGCCGGCGACCATCCCTCTAGGCAATGCGAGATACGTAAGCCAAATGAAGGAGAGGCGAAGAACGCTAAATGCGTCCACTGCGGACAAATGGGCCACCCAGCGAGTTATAGGGGCTGTCCCAGATATAATAGAGGTTTTAGACAAACAACGACACTAGAGGCGACACAAAGGAAACAAGGAGAGCTTCGAAATTCAATTAAGGAAGCAATAAATAAAAATACAAAAAAGGACAAAATGGTACCAGTGGGAACTGAAGCAAACAAGAAAGGAGAAGATAGGTTCAGTAAATTCATGAACTGTCTGCTAACACTAATGAGGCAATTCGACGACTAAAATGAATAAGCACAAACTCATATCATGGAATGTTAAAGGTGTAAAAACCAGACAATACGAAGTACAGATATTGTTGGCTGAGCATGTTCCTGAGGTAGTCGCCATCCAGGAAACTATGCTCGCCGAAGAAACATAAATGGGATATAAGACGTACAAACATGATCAGGGGCCCCCATAGCGGGGCCAGGATTAGCAATCTTGGTTCGGGACGATATACCTTCCTATGTAATTGGTGCTAAGCACTTAAATATTAACAACTTTACGGTAGTAAATAGTCTAAACGGTAGGAAGGTTAAAATAACATCAATTTATAGAAATCATAGAAAGGATGCCTCTAAAGAAGAATTGAGAGCACTAATTGAAGGAACTTTGCCCACAATGTTAATGGGTGACTATAATGCGAAGTCGCGATGCTGAAACAGTGCATCTTACTGTAAGAATGGACGCATTATCGAAGACCTGAATCTCAGTGTCTTTGGCTCAGACACGCCAACCTACATCCCGGCGGGAAATGGAACACCAAGTAGCATAGATTTCATACTAACGAAAGGACTAAAACAGGAGATAGAGGTTGAGGTGTTAAACGAGGGCACCTCCGACCACAATCCAATCCAAGTTCTAATTGGATCCGGGAATAGGGATGACTTTATCAAGACTAGGACTGTAACTAATTGGCTGGGCTTCAAGGAAACATTAAAACATACAATGAAGATTCCGAAAATAAATTCGGATGAAGAGCTAGAGAGGTATGCTACCCAATTCAACGAAGAAATAATCAAGGCTTATGAAACCAATCCCATTACGAAAACAATTAAGGGGTGTTCTATCAAATTACTTCCAAAAGAACTACAAAATCTTATTAAAAATAATAGGAAACTCAGAAAGGACTACACAAGGAATAAAACTGAAAACCTAAAATCTCTATTAAATACCCATTCTGGCATACTTAGAGAAAAGTTGAAGGATTATAGGACCAAGCTTTGGGACGATAAGATTAAGAAACTAAGTGTGAAAGATCACTCAGTTTGGAGAGTATTCAACGCCTTGAAGAGACCGAAACAGCATGTTCCACCAATTCACGGAAAGAATGGGTTGGTATACTCTGACCTAGACAAGGCTGAAGAAATAGCAACGACATTGGAGGAAATATTTAAAGTCAATAATACAGACTATAGCAATCCCAAATTTGAAAGTGGCGCAAATAGGGAATTTAAGGAAATTCTTGAACAAAAAGGACCGAACCGTATCAAGGACTTTGCCACCCCAGGTGAAGCGAAATGTATTTGCTGCCACCAAAAGGTTAAAAAGGCACCAGGAATGGATGGAGTCAACAATAGAATGCTTAGAGCACTACCAGATAAGGGATTTGTTTGTATAGCCCAGATGGCTAACGCAGTAATTAGGCTATGGTATTTTCCTAAGGTATGGAAAACATCTTGCATTTTTACCATAAGGAAACCAGGGAAAAATCCGACATTTGCTGCTAACTACAGACCTATTAGTTTGCTCCCTGTAATAGGGACAGTTGTGGAAAGATCTTAAAGAAAAGGCTTGTAAAAGTAATAGATAATCTGGGAGTTATACGCCATCAACAATTCGGATTCAGAAGTGGATTCTTTCAAAAAAGACTCCTATCTAAGGGCCCTAACCTGAGAATTTGCGGTGAGGAAATTCAATGGGACAAATTTGATCAAAAACTCACGTGGTTCAGCCACGTAAATTCAATCAGGCAAAAAATAAAGGGGGTGGGGGGGTGCCCAACTATATTCCTTGGTAGGAAAACATAGCGCGTTGAACATAAACACCAAGTTGACTATACTAAAGGTGGTAATTAGGGCCCAAATTGCATACAGAGTTTCAATTTGGGGCACAATCGCGAGATCTTACATAGACGTACTGCAAGGCACTGAGAATCGGTTTGTGAGGGGAGCAGCAGCAGCCCCATGGTATGTGAGGAATGCTGATTTATTCAGAGATTTAAAATGGATTCCACTAAGGGACTATCTCCATGGTAGGATTCGAAAATTATAGGAGAGAATTGAAATTCATCCAAACGAAGAGTTAAAGGAACTTACAAACTATACACCAGGAGACAGCTACACAAGACTGGGGAAATATAGAAGACCAAAGGACTCTATGACCCTAATATTGGGATGATTCAGGACAACTTACCAACATAAATTAATATAGACATTTAAGATTCTGCAAATGTAGTGTAAATTACGTAAATGACTTTTGCACAACATAAGATGAAGTTCTGGTCAGAATGATTGAAACTGTAAATAGTGTAAATAAGAATAAATAAAAATGTAAATTGTACATAAAACCTGTAAGTAACGTGTAAAGAATAGCTAAATATAGAAAAGCTACCACTAAAATTGGACATACACTTGAGGTTGGCCCTTAAACATAAGGTCACGACAAATGTCAAAACCCAAAGGGTTGTAAAGTATAAACTAAGCATGTAAATAATGTATAAAACAAACCGATACATTGAGAAGAACATAAGTTCAAAGTCAAAGTCAAGTATGCTTTATTGCCACAGAAAAATTCAAATAAACTTTATGGGCAAAGCGAATTAAGATAAATAAGCTAAGCTAAACATAGTAGGGTAAATACAAAACAAAACAAAACTTAATATATACAATAAAATATACGATAAACATAAAATAACAAGCAATTTTCAAGTTGAAATTGGTCATGATTTAACAAAAAAAACTATATTACAGAACGTCATAAGAAGATAAACCAGATCCACAGGAAGTACACAAAACATAGGGTAAAGAAACTCAGTGTTATCAAAATATGAAACATACATTAATGCGAAGCGTGCTGTTGGGTAAAATAAGGAAGGTCATGTCGGTGAACTTGACTAGGTTAATGTGCATACGCTACAGAGTTGAAATAACCAGTGAAAGTAATCAAAACATGACTAAAATTAATAGCCTGGTATTTATTTAATTTTGTGTAATTCCTGTACATCCGAAAAATCACTCATTCGTCAAAAAGATAATCCTATACCTACTATAAAATGATCTTCACCACCGCACATGATGCCCCCAGTAGAAATTGTAACGATCAACGATTAGTTGAGATTAATGGAGAAAAAATCTAAAGAAGAGGACAAAAGAACCAAGATTGCTAAAACTAGTGAGGTGCCAGCAACACAGCGGCAAAGAGGGCTTTTAACAACTAAGATGACATTCCTAAAAAGGCTATGGCCAGTGGCAGTAGTTATGCAGGCAGCATGGTAGACCTGCATGCGGTGGAGGTTTGGTTGGTATGCCTTCTGGAGAGCCCAATACTACCCCCAAAGCCTACGGGGGTGCGCATAAGGAAGCGTTCCTCCACCTGACCAAAAAAAAGGGCAAGAGCAGCTGCTGCGGTGTATACAGTTTTTTTTTATTGCGAAATAGCGCACCAAGCTTCTCCGAGGCTGATTTTGCGATGTTAGCAACGTGGTCATGCCAGCGCATATTGATGTTGAATTAAACACCAAATAAATGTGTCTGAGATGTGTCCATCAACTGCAACGTGTAGAGATCGGTTCTCAAGGAAATTGGCAAGCTAGCCGTCCGAAGGACGGCAGTTTGTTAAGCAATCCGTCATACCAAACTCTGTCAAATGCCTTCGACATATTCAACGCAATCGCTCGAGATTCTCCGTAGTTCTCAGTTACCCTACTCCATATATAAGTGACATAGGCCATATCTCCTGTCGATCTCTGTTTGTGGAAGCTGTATTGGATATAGCAAATTATTCTGTTGGTCTCGAGGTACTTGAGTAGTTGCTGATTGACTACACGTTCCATGACTTTGGAGATTATTGGAAGCAAGGCAATTGGGCGATAGTTTGAGGGCGTGGTTTTCTTCGTTTTTTTTTTTGGAACATATTGCACTCGAAGAAGATGAGTAAATTCCTTTTCGGTAATCCAGAGAAAAAGTCTGCAAAAATGGGTGTTCGTTGGCGCAGTTCTTTTAGTAGAGTGTATGTGTTAATATATTCGCTCTAGAAAACGATTTACCTCCCACTTTTTTGTCATAAGTTGAATTTTTCAGGGATGGAAGTACATGATAAGGTAACCCTTATTCCGGAGGTACTACAAAATTAGACTGTGCAAAAGGGCACTATCATCAAAAATCGAGATATTGATACCACCGTATACAGAAAAACATAGTTATTTTTTGGTCCAAAGCACAAAAAAGTCTTTGTAGGGAGTATTTTTTTATAATTATTTAAAAAAAAAATCATTTCCATTAGCCCTTATGTCCGAAAATAATTTTAAACGTAAATATCTCGGTTTCAGCCGGGCAAAAATTTGGTTAACAAGTGGTCTTTTTTAAATATAACATTCATTTGACAAAAAAGGAAGGCCTAAATGAGAAAATACTATTCTTTATAAAAGTTTCGCCTGTGTCTTGACCAGGTAATAGAGCAAATCCCATATTTTTTGCTTGTAAACTAACAATGCTATAACAATAAATAATGAGAGACGTCATGGGTTTACGCCGTGCCGCGCCATAATTAATTTAGACCGCCAGATGCATCATTCATAGTCTATCTTTCTCTTTGCCTTCACGTTTAGCATGCTTTGTTTCTCTCTGCGTGCCGGCAGATGCAACACATATAATATATGATTATAGATCTATTAAGATTTGTTTTATTTTATTTGTGTTATAAAACTTCTTGTTAGGTGTCAATTTGCAATCTGCCATATTGTATACATGTTTTGATCAAAGAATTAATAAGTTTATGTGTTACATATAAAGTACCTATCTAGTAAATTTGGAGGAAATATAGTCATTTTTTGCGTTTTTATTATATAGGTATACATACATCTGTTTCAGGTGAATATACCTGGGAAAGTTGTAAGTTTTTGTTTAAAATTTTAATTACGGAAGAATCAGAGAGCAAAAATAGGGATGATGCTAAACGTCGCCAAGGCAACATGCTTGTTGATGCAACAAACAGGGTGCCTGGAAATTAGAGGTCATGACTGATACCAAAGACAATACTACTAATGTCTTTGCTGATACTTAGGCCGCTTTCGTTTTAATGTTTCTAAAGGGTGAATAGAACTGAACGGATCAGTTCAGATCATTGTTTAAAACGAACGCACACAAGAAAGAAGTACGTTATAAGTAGTATTTGACTCAGGATCAAAGATTATTAAGTTGTTCATTTTCCTTGTCTAGAAAATTTGTACTAATCTTTAAAATCATTTAAATAATACAAACAAAAACAAGAATTTTGAACGACAGTATTGACACTAGTGACAGCTGTTCCGAAATTGTGCTGAATGATCCTAAAAATAACCAGGGTCTTTGTGGGTGCAGAGGGGTATCGATTTGAGTAGATCTGTTCAGTTCACTTGGCTAAAACGAACGCACATGATCTGAATGGTTCACCCCCGAGCTACCCAAAATGGTAAAGAATATCATATAAGTCTTGCGGTACTTTTTCTCTTCGCTTCAATATTTCTTTTACAGGAATAACTAATATAACATAGCTTGTGCCAAATTACTTCATCGTATTTATTACTAATTTTAGCATCTGAAATGACTTTTTGTATTGTTTCATTAATAATATCAATACTACATCGAATCTTGTTTGCCACAAGAAAAGTAGAAAAAGTTCTTTCTGTCGCCCTAATTAACTTGCCTTTATTATTATTGCATATAATGACTTCGGTCTATTTCGAACATAAAAGAGACAAGAGGCTCAATTTTGCTTTCTGAACTTGAATCCGTTGTGCTGTCCATTTTAATTTGATTTCTGTTAAAAAAAAATGCAATATTGTATAAATAAATAGGTACCCTTCAAAAAAACAAATTTTAAAATGTCATTGCTTAGGATCATAAGTATACATGACAAATTAATATTCTTTGTTCCAATTTTATTTTATTCTGAGTAGGCTATGACTGGATTGTTGATAACAGTACCCAACAATATAAATAAGTATCAGCCATGGCCTACTCAGGATAAAATATCTTGGAACATAGGATATTTGAATGAAATTTCCCTCGGCCTCAGTGTAAAACATGAAATATGCAATTAAAACATGACCTCTAATTTCCAGGCAGCCTGTTTGTTGCATCAGCAAGCATACATTGCCTTGGCGAGACGTCTAGCATCATCCCTATTTTTGCTCTCTGATTCTTCCGTAATGAAAATTTTAAACAAAAACTTACAACTTACCCAGATATATTCACCTGAAACAGATGTATGTATACCTATATAATAAAAACGCAAAACATGTCTATATTTCTTCCAAATTTATTAGATAGGTACTTTATAATATGTAACACATAAACTTATTAATTCTTTGATAAAAAAAGATATACAATATGGCAGATTGCAAATTGACACCTAACAAGAAGTTTTATAATACAAATTGATTAAAACAAATCTTAATAAGTACAGTATGTCTCACTAACTTGGAACCATATGGGAAACTTCTTTATTGTTGATTTTACGAGAAAAAGTTGCTCTTTATAAAAAGTTCTGCTTCCTGAAAAATTAATATTAGACTATTAAAACTTGACTTAGGATATACAGAGAGGTCATAAAATAGGAAAATGTACAGGGTGTCCGGAAATTCCGGTCGAATAATTTTAGGAGTGATTCTACGTAAGAAAATATGAAATTTTTTTTATATGAATATGGGTCCGAAAATGCATATTTTCCAAGATACAGGGTGTCAAACTTTTTATAAAAAACCAGTTTTCTGTTAATACCTTAAACATGATTTTACTGACTTTGTTGAAATTTGGCAGTGTTATCTGTAGTAATAAGGGGCTCATTTACCTTTAATAAGATTAAAAATATAAAGTCCAGCGGCGTCCCGGGGGGCATCATACCGAATATTATTGACAAAGAGATGTGCGCCGCTGACTATTTTAAACAATTTATATTTTTTTTTTCGTATTAAGCAACTAAAAAAACAACATTTTTGTTTCTTTAATTGTTTTCGTATCTTGTTTCGTTTTAGAGAAAAAAATATAAAACCAATTTATTACAGCGTTTGATGTAGAATTTGATGCCCTAAAGAAATATAATAAACTGGTATTTATTTTTTTCCTCGAAAACGAAACAAGATACGAAAACAATTAAAGAAACAAAAATTTTGTATTTTTAGTTGCTTAATACGAAAAAAATATAAAATATTTAAAAGAGTCAGCGGCGCACATTTCTATGTCAATAATATTCGGTATGATGCCCCCCGGGACGCCACTGGACTTTATATTTTTTATTTAATTAAGGCTAAATGAGCCCCTTATTACTACAGATAACACTGCCAAATTTCAACAAAATCAGTAAAATCATGTTTAAGGTATTAACAAAAAACTGGTTTTTTATAAAAAGTTTGACACCCTGTATCTTGGAAAATATGCATTTTCGGACCCATGTTCATATAAAAAAAATTTCATGTTTTCTTATGTAGAATCACTCCTAAAATTATTCGAACTGTATTTCCAGACACCCTGTACATTTTCCTACTTTATGACCACTCTGTATATCCTAAGTCAAGTTTTTATAGTCTAATATTATTTTCTCAGGAAGCAAAACTTTTTATAAAGAGCAACTTTTTTTCGTAAAATCAACAATAAAGAAGTTTCCCATATGGTTCCAAGTTAGTGAGACATACTGTATATAATCATATATTATATGTGTTGCATCTGCCGGCACGCAGAGAGAAACAAAACATGCCAAAAGTGAAGGCGACGAGAAAGATAGACTATGAATGATGCATCTCGCCGCCTGAATTAATTATGGCGCTGCGCGGAGTAAACCCATGAGGTCTCTCATTATTTATTGTTATAGCATTGTTAGTTTACAAGCAAAAAATATGGGATTTGCTTCCATATTCCATCCGGTCCTGATGCCTTTTGCGCATCTAGCTGTTTGAGGATTTTAAGATGTGTCACGGTGGTGAAACTTAACTTCTGCAATGGTAGTGTTGATGTTGGATATGGTGGGGAGATAGGGGGACGTTTAAGGTTGAGTGCGATGAAAACATTTCGGCGAGCGAGTGGAAGAAATGAAACAACAGAAAATATTTGATGGACTTACCCGACATTGTAAATAGAAGAAACAACTTTTTAAGGCAGTACATTAAAAATAAATATATAGGTCCAGAAGGTTTTACTACATGTTTCATATACGAGACGTGGATCTGTAGCAAGAGAATACTTCGTAATAGCTGGCATGAATACCAAACACAAGTATTAAAAAAAACCTTTAGAATTTCTTAATAAAAACCTGCAGCATAATTTTAAAGCAATAAAAAATGGAATTACTGTAAGTTTGTATAAAGGATCTTATTAACTTTAGTTAGACATTAAAACAAAATTCTT
>JAEQML010060985.1:0-26372 GCA_016904865.1 Pissodes strobi | reverse complement strand
TTTTTATTTTAAATAATCCTATAACATATATAAACACGAAACAAATCTAAAAATTCACTTAATTAAATAAACTATGACAGCGTCAAATTTTCCCAGATGACGTAGATGCGCGGGAGGGTCAAAAACGAGTCTAGAAATCAGCATACCGTTATATGTGTATCGTGGTAACATTATTATTATCATATATTTTGATAATGTCATCCATGACACCAGTCATACGCAGCACTCTTGTATTGGAAATGTTCTTATTTGCTTGCTATTATTACTTCAAGAACCTTGGATAGTCTTCCAACACTGTAATTGAGTACAATTCACTGTATAAATTTTAAGCAAAAACCTATGCCTGTTTTCACAGGAGAACGAAGCAAAGGGAATGCAAGCACGAATTTATTAAAGGAATAGTGTATGGAAAAACATCACATCTGCATTAAAGTTCCAATAGCATTTGCATATTTCCTCTATTGTCCCAGAGATTCACTGTCTGGGCTTCGAGCTGACCTTGTCATGGTATCAATTCCGCCTTCTTGCAGATAATTTCTCTTCGCTCTCCGATGATTTCCATTTAAAGCACGTACCCTGATTAGCGATTCTAGGTTTCAAGTTATGTTCACTGAGTCGCTGACTCGCAGTTTCTCCAGGAATTTGCAAACCACATAAATCTCGAAGCTGAAGCTGATGGGCTCAGACTGTTGCAGAACGTTGTCTTATTGCAGAGATTCCAGTCTTTATATATCTGTATGATTCGTGAAAAGATTGTATGATATATATTAAATTGTCGGCCATATTGTCACGAACTGTGACGAACGTGACGCCGCGCCTTGGTTGGTGTACAGGTTATGTAGTTTATATTAGAGCTCGATCTACGGCAGGTGAGTAGACATGATAAGGAAAACACTTCGAATAAAAACAATAACAATGCCTATGGGTAAAAAGAGTAAGAATAAGAGTAAATAATTTACAAGGCACCCGATTACTAAGGTACGCAAGTCTTTTCGTTTGAGGTATATTTTGACTTGTTGATAGGTCTTGTTCACTGTTTCATAATAAAAATGTTTAAGACTTGCGTTGTGTTTTATTTTTGTTTAGCTTGGGCTTAATTTCACACTGCACTTTAACTATTTGATAGATTCTACTTTGAAATGAACTTTTTTAGAAGTTTGAAAAGTTTATAGCAGATTCGACTTTACTGCTTTAGGTGCGTAATCCTAAGTCCACGCACATGTGTGCTGCGAAACCCAGTTATTTTGTCTGTAAAATTAACTTGCAGGTTAGGACCCCCGAACCCTACGCACATATGTGCTGTAAGGAACTGGTTGAACAGGTTTAGGTGAGAAACAAAGTTTGCCGAACTGAAGATTCACTTGAGTATTCACGCTGACTATTGCACGTTTAAGGTTCATAATCGCTTGAGTTGATCGCTCGCGCTGTTTGTAATTTGTTTTGAATATTTACACAATATTTTTCAAGTTCAAGTTTAAACTTAGGACAGGGTGATATTTATTTAGTAGTTTATGCGTTTTTGTAATTCACAATATCTTCGGTAATCAATATTATTACTTGAGCATATTTTTCGTGAGGAAAATTTGTATTTCACGTGGTCAAAATTAAAATTTCAGAAAATGCACGGAAAGAACTAACTCAGCACTCTGCTCTGAATAATAGTACAATATGCCAATAGGCAACCGGGATCGATGTCCCGCCCCTTCAAGATTTTTTTTTTATTTTATTTAATATTGCCTTGGTTTAGTTTCTACTCTGATGTGTGATCGTAAGGACATACTGTAATTTTGTATTCATTGAAATACTGTTATAGAGTAAATTTTTAAGTTGATTTTTAAATGACTTATATGGTTTCGGCATTTTTCTATTATTGTTACACATTAAACAGGAAAATTTAACGTTCTAGTACACAAATCATGTGTGGTAATGAAATGTTCAAAGTGAATTGCTGCCTTGCCGTCTTTTAGAAGTAGCTTTTTTCTTTAATTAGTGTATTATAGGTAACAGTCATTCATCAGATTAGGACGATATGACATTCCGAAGAGTAAGTTTTTACCACTGGCCACGTTCTAATTTAAATATACAACTCCATTATAATTAATCTCAAATTAATTATCACAATACATGTATTAAAAACTAATTGATTCCAGAAATCTGAACAATAATAAAAGAATGTTACTAAAACGTAGTTAAGAATTATCGATATAGCGCCACAAACGCAGTGAGGCCAACTGGCCTCACACCGGACTTGGCAACGAAACACAGGAAAGGTACAAGGGAATTTGAGTTGCAATTTTGCGAATTTGCATATATATTGGTTTTTCAAAAGTGGCGTATTCCGCCTCAAGTATTCGGTCATGGTTGGGTGCCCACTGACCGACGCCGACGCGACGCCGACGGAGAGAAAAAAGAGGAAAGGAAATAAAATCTTGTTACAAATATTTTCTGTGGCTTCAAGCTATTCTTAGCATCTGCATATGACCGAATAATTTCTTCATTTTCCCGCTTATATTTTTATGCATAAAAATATGAGTGCCGTATAGCGAATTAATTATTTATGGTCTTACTAACCGCAATTGACATCAGGAAATGCCAAGAAACAGTCCAAGGCATATTTTCTTTTTTGTATTTAATTGCAGTAAATAAATGAGTCAAAAAGTTCCAGAATAGTTATTTTTTTTTTAAATTGTTATCGCTTTTAATTTATTTTCATTAAAGTGATGCATCGAATTAATTCTAGCATAGCCAAGAAGGTGGTGGTAAGAATATCCACATTTTATCTTTTTGCGTATGTTTTTGTTAGTAGAACATAGTTCCGACTTTATCGAGTCACAGCCATCTTTATCCCAAAAGGTAGCCATAAACAAATAATGGCAACATCGCATCAGCTGATGTCGGAGGTCACAAAAACATCAAAATCACCTGTAAATGCTGAACACGAAATGATAAATATTCTTCAAGGCTTGCCCTAAAGTCAACATTTCAAGTTTTTTAGTAGATATTAAAAAAAATGGAAAAAGAAATGTTTTTAAAGTGAGAATTTCAAATTAGTCATTGTCATTTATTTTCCTATATCTTTTTGCGTATTTTTAAATACAATTTCCTCTTTTCGAATAACATTAATTTTACAGGTGACCTAAGTCAAAAACTTAAGTAATTTTTAATGTCATGCAGAACCTAATGGCAAAAGCAGATTAACAAAAAATTATGCATTAATTATGCAAACTTTTCCGCAGGCTCTGTATAGGTATATTCTTTTTTAAATTTTAAGTAGTTATAACATATCCTGACCGTGTCGTTATGTGGACAACCCTAGGATCTTCTGATAGGACGTTTTTGAAAAAAAAAACAAATTATGACACACAAACATAAACTAACACCAACTGCTTACCTTGGTAAGATTCTTCTCGAAAGTAACTGCTGGCTCACATTCTAGTCACCTCTAAGATATTTTCATCAGAAGATTTA
Organism: Pissodes strobi; assembly: GCA_016904865.1. NCBI lineage: Eukaryota > Metazoa > Arthropoda > Insecta > Coleoptera > Curculionidae > Pissodes > Pissodes strobi. The sequence continues at coordinate 22,904 of JAEQML010060985.1, read as the reverse complement.
AATTGTGTTTAAAAAAACGTGTTATTTTGCTTGTTCTCGACCATCAACATTACCACCGTGCATTGTTTCTACTGCCGCTGTTTCTACATCATGGCTCCAGCAGCGTAACTAGCCACCTGACCTGGGGGGGAGCCTAGGGTGGGCCTGTTATTGTGATATGGATAAAAAATGAAAGTCAGCCTTTTCCTGGCGGGGGCCTAGCGATGTCTGGGAGGGGCCGGGCCCCCTGTAGTTACGCCGCTGCATGGCTCCGTTTCGGATAAAGATGGCTGAGACCGAGTTGATGGGACAATTTTTTTGTTCTGGCAATTTGTGAATGAACCTTTTTTTTGAATAAATCAGTAAATATTTAAGTTAGTGAGCAACAGAGCTAGAAATAAAAAGCTATTCGGATATAAAGTCTCGACTTGCAATAAATCAAGTGACTAATACTATCGTACTAAGTGATGACTAATTCGAGTGTAAATGTTGTAGATGATAGAAATAATTTTACTTATCTGCCAGTCAATATGTGTACCAATTTACTTAGCGCACTCTCCACGATTTGGCCAAAGATCAGATCAAAATATCTTTGTCACTGGTCAGGATTGCGGAATAAAGGAAAAATCGGCGATGTTTCGTTTATTGTAAACCATTTTAATAATGCAGCGGACCGAAACATGCGCTGCCAACAATGACACTGCATTTTTTTAAATGACCACAAATATAAGTAAACCGCTTTCATATCGGATAAAAGTTCATTTAATGCTTACTTATTTTTATGGAACTCTATGATATAATTCTTTAACACAAATCGATTAGAAATTCTAGAAATATGTAAGAATATGTATGTATTTCTTTGCCTAATGGTTGATCAGAGTCCAAAATTTGGAAGTGCTGCACCTCAAGGTTAAAAATAACAGATGCTCGTATCCATTAAAAAGTTGTTCACTATTCGTAGAGAGGGAGTTTTGTTTGTTGTTACATTTAATCCATTTAGCCATACCATCCTTTTAAAAGGACGCTGTAAACCTACTCATCCTAGCAAAGTCAGACTACTCGAGCACAGATGTCGCCACCGTTATCTTCGATCATTAAGATTGACGTACAAAAACAAAAAACAAAAATCTGAATTAATAGAGTGTTTGTGCTGTTTTTTTTTTAATATTTATCTTATTATTATTCTCTGCTCACTGACGATGACTAATTGGAGGTAAGTCTATTTGTCGAATTAGGTACTTCTTAACAGCTTACAAGTAGTATGATTTTCTTTTCTTAGCACTTGAATTAGCCTTTAGTAAACATCACCTTACTTTTCTGTTTAGCATTTCTGTAGTATGAGAGCAAATGTATATCCGTCCTTTTAAAAGGACGGTAGGTTTATACACTACTTTCAGGTATTTTTTTATTTATTGGAAAAAGTCTCTTGCTTTGGCTGAGCTGCTCGAAGAAATTGAAAAAGACGACGATGCTGACGTTCCAGAGAGAATAACCATTTTTCCACCGGAAAATGCCAACGAAGATGTTGAGATTGACGAAGATTCGAGGGACGAAAATGTTGTCGATATCAATAATTTGCCGGGTTCTCCACTAAGAGCTGAAGTCGAGGCTGAAATAGAGGTACCATCAAGTGTGTTTGAAGTGACTGAAAAAGTGACGATAACAAACTTCATTCTAAATATGTTGAAAGAAACCAATCTTGGTGAAACCGTTTGGCTTGGAAGAGCCTAACTTTCCTAACCAGGAGCCTTTGGCGTCCTGCGTAATAATGTTTCTCCAGCAGCTCTTTTTCAATACATGTTTTTTGACAAAGAAGTAGTTCCCACGTTGGTCTGTTCTTTGTTTATAGTTAAATTATGTGAACCTTTTCAAAAAATTTAACGTGTAAGTTAAAATTTGATGTGACCGTTATCGTTTGATGTAGTTTTGTGCCTCTTCATGGATATGTATTTTTGTTCCACTGGCAAGTAACACTGAGGATGGCTCCGGCCGAAAGCGCTTTGTTACGCTAGTTTAGAGGTCCTTTTGGATTAAAATTTTATGCATGGAATACAAAAGTGTTTCATTTAGTAAATTTCATATGTCGCAAATGCGATGTGGCTCTGCATCCAAAAGACTGTTTTTTAAACTTTCATACAGCTTAATTTTTTTGGGTTCAACTTTAAATTTAGAATTACTGTAACAGATTGTTATTGTTTGTTTAGCTTTTGCTCTGAATTAAATCACATACCTATCGGTTTATTATTTTTTAAGATACTAGTATATAGCCCTACCGTCCTTTTAAGAGGACACCCTGTTTGACGATAATAAAAAGCTAAATAATTTTAAAATATTTTGGCACTTATTTATCTGTGTTTAATAAGAATGTGAAGAAAAAAACACTTTTTCAAAAATATGTAGGTTCAGAGCTAAATGGGTTAAAAAAATAGCATTCGTAAAAATTATCCACCGAAAAATAGTATAACGAAAATTGTCTGATTTCATGAAATTTTTTACTACATTATTATTATTTTTTTAAAACAACTGCTGTATTTCGGTAACGTGAGTGCTTCACACTTCAAACTTGGCAGAGAACAAAAATTATTATTGTATTTACAGGTCTTATCTAGATCGGCTAAGAGTGCTTGTGACAAATATGGGATCGCTTTACCTTATGTCTTTATTCTGATTTACAAATATATTATTAATGATAGCACAATTTAACTGAACATAAGCAATTTGGATGCTTAGTTTAAGCCTGCATTCATAAAATAAATTTACTATTACGATCGAATCTATATAAAAAAACTCTACCAGGGCAATAAAATGCACACAAAATTATTCACTTCTCAATTGAAAGCAGCATAAAATACACCCGTCTGTCAGGCCGCACCTTATGTTTTCCTCATCAGTATATTTTTTAAGTTGGGTCCATAAAATCCAAGATGTTTCTTATCTTTATAGCCCCATATACCTTCTTAAAAAATCTTTTTATTATTTTGGCTAAACGGCCTACAGAAATAAGATTGTTTTACAACCCGCACGAGCTGCGACTCGATAATAATAAATCAGCAGATTTTAGTGAAATATTAGTCCAAGTTTCAATGAATTTTTTCCTCTTTTAATAGCCCACAGGATCATAACTTGGGGACACTTGATGCTTCTCTAGATACTTGGCCATAATACAACAGTAAAATTAGAAGCGATATTAATTTATGTGCCACACTGGCTGCTTTTATATTTAGTATTAACTAGAAATATTAGTTTTTTAAATTACTTCCTGGCAGTCTTAGCCTCTTTTTCGAACGATGGGATTAGCTTATATGATGATGTTATTAAGTACATGTATTAAAGTCATATTGCTTTTAAATACTTTCTCCTTCTGAAGGTCGGAAGAATTTTTTTCGGAATATTTGTGTTTGAGGCAAAGTTCTTTCATGCAAATGTTGTAAAGCTTCTAGCCCACATCTGTGGATACTTTAATACAAGATGCTTGGTGGTGGAGCAGAATTATGTAAAGCACATGATGTGTAGGTCATAATATCAAATATACGTATGTCGAATTTTCGGAAAGATTTCAGTTACCATCTGAATGTACACGTATAATACATATATATTTTTTACAGGCCCGATGTATTTAGAGCAACATGAATTATAACGCACAAAACTGCCGATATATTTCAGTGAATTTGTGCCAATTATATTGGCAGTTGTTGATGTAGTGGAACGGATACGGTGTTGTGTCGGCGTCGGTCATATAAATTAGAATAAACTATACTGGAAAGGGCATTTCCAAAACTAACGCAATAAAACTTGAAAATAAATAGACCATCTCAGGAAATGTATACTTAGAATAAAAGGTATATAGTTGAGATTTGAATTATCTGCAAACATCTAAAGTTCAAGAAGAAGTAAGCGATTGTTACGGTAATTTTAACAATTCCGTAAAATCAGGTTTTTCCGAGTTTGCTTGTGTTTATTTTTGGTTTGAAATAATAACTTTTCATCTTCAACCTATTTTGAATTACTGTCTGAACCGACCTGGTAGCAACAATGTGGATAATTCCGCATTAAATAGTACGAAAATATTAATAAATAATGAATTTTTATGTTGCCCATCGAGTTCATTTAAAACTAATTTTTGTCTCTTAAATATATCAGTCGATAATAATTATCTAGTTAATATAAAATAAAAATTAATATTATGGGTTGCATCTACGTAAAATATATTATTTAAAATTGATAAATAATTTCAAATATGCAGATCATATTTTATGCTTAAGATCGGTCGCTTCGTACGACGTACGGTGGAAAAAGCTGAAATATTTGTGACGACTGCGTGTCAGTGTAATTTTTTTCGAGATGTGATTTTGGCGGAAGGTAAGATTGTATTTTAAAATCTGTCTTGTACCGACGGCCAGCGTGAGAGGTTGTGAGAAGGTAGGGCTTGACTTTTTCTTTATTTTATTTGCGTTATTTGATCTTATTTCTAGTTTCCTATATCGTAGAGTCTGTAGGCAGAATAAAGCTGCTAAGTGTGCGAATCTCTGATATCTGACTATTAATAAGCTCGTGAATATCTGATATTTGGCTACTATCATTTCGCATACCACGTTGTCTTTTGCCGTGTGTATGTTTGTGCCTGTGTGGCATGTGAGATAGTGGTTTTTTGGGCTTAAGGTTCTTGTAAGGGAGAAAAGAAGGGACTTGATCCTGCAGGGTTATTAAATTTCGGGTTTAGTTCAGCAATCCAACTAAGAAATCGATCAAATTGGCCTATAGGGCTCATATTTACGTTCTAGTTAGAGGTAGCAATTTTTTAAAATTAATAGCTAAAACTGTCGAGAGTGTAGGATACTGAGTCTAATTTTCTCTGGTATCGTTATCGGATGTTAGGAGTTATATAGGGAATCAGAGTTAAGCTTAGTTAGTTGTTATTCGGCCTATAGAAGCATTTTATCGTCACCTTGTTATTTAAAGAGCGCCTTCTCAAGCCCTTCTCGACCGTGGTCGGTACAAGATCATAATAATTGTTTGTTTGTTTTATTTCCCTATTTCTGTTCAAATTTTTTGTTACCTTTATTTTGGAATTAAACTGATTTTTGAGTTAGAAAATAGCTTTCAGGCAATAATTGAATTGAATAATTCTCATTACCTTTATTTTGAATTGAATTGACTTTTGAGTTGAAAAGTAGCATTCAGAAAATAATTGCATTCAGATTATCTGTTTAAATTTATCGATTTCACTTTTGTTCTTACCTGATTACTGTAATTGTTTTTTTATTGAAATATTGTTCATCATAATCTTTATCAGCTTAAACAGCTATTTATTTTATTTATTATTTTTAATCAGTTCACTGCTTAATTTAAAACCATAATTATTGTCTATGGTCTAAACAATTCTGTGCAAATTGGTGGAGGCATATTTAATTAAATTAAATTAAATTTTTCCTTCAACGCGTTTTGGCATTTTTCAACATTGTGAATTGAGAAGAATTATTTATAGCTATCTCTTGCCAATCTTTATATTAAAAGCTTAAGCTTAGACAAGCGACATTCTTCGCCAAGTTGAAACAGGGTTGTATTAACATTCTTGGTGAACTCTTTAACTGCCTTGCACTGGTTTTTTTCATGCTACTGAGTCCACACGCACTCGGCCTACCAGGACAGCTTCCAGTGACGTCACAGGATAGATCCTAGGCATTACAGCAATTTCCAGGAACCCTCTCCAGGAAGCTCGGAGGAAGCATAAGGTAATTAAAGGGCAGTTGTCACCAGGAAGGTTCAACAGAATTAACAGTTATTTTTGTTGGACGGAAATAGAATAAAAATTGTTTTTTTCTAATTTATAATCTTTTATTTTGCGCTTTTAACCAATAAAGCACTTGAAAAAAAAACTGTCATAATCATGCTCCGGACCTATACACCCTGAGTATCTTTCAGTTTATCTTTTTAGTAAATTAAAGTAATAATTTAAAGAAAAGTGCATTTATAGTTTATTTCGTAATAAATTGGCGCCCAAAGTGGAGCCCGAGTGTTGTAGTTGATTCGGTGCAAAGTCAGAGATTTTTTGAAATTAAATATCCCTCTTTGCTAATTATCTGTTGAATATTTTTGGTGACTTAAATTTTATTGAATTTTGACTCAAAAATTGATTATTTATTTTTATCGTATCGAATTTTTTACCTTGCTTAGTACATTTTTCCATAGCTCTATCGCATTTATCTTATTGAGATTTTATCTTATTATTTCTGTCTTATCGAATTCATGTTTTTCGTAATACCTTTTTTTTTTTTCATTTTTTTTTACCGTCAGAATGACTTTACAAATTAATTCCTTGTCGTTTGCTTAACTGATGTGTATGATGTAATTTTGAGTTGGATGAAGATAATTGTTTATATCCATGTATGTACATATATACGTTATCTTGCCTTTTGCGTTAACGTATGCTATCTTTTCGGATTTGATGGATGTAATTATCTCTACTCATTTATCGTGCTTATCTTTTGCGTTAACGTATTGTACGTTGTATAGTAAATAAAGTTATTTCTAAGGTTTCATATCTACATGATCTCCGAAATTGGAATATTAGGGACTTGAAGGCAAATTTTTCTGACAGTGACTCTAAGGAATGTGTTGATGAATGAATTTCTCAAATTTTAGCAACTTATAAATACAGCAGTAGAATATATTATTTAAAATTGATAAATGATTTCAAATATGCAGATCATATTTTATGCTTAAGATCGGTCGCTTCGCACGACGTACGGTGGAAAAAGCTGAAATATTTGTGACGACTGCGTGTCAGTGTAATTTTTTCGAGATGTGATTCTGGCGCAAATTGGTGGAGGCATATTTAATTAAATTAAATTCAATTTTTCCTTCAACGCGTTTTGGCATTGTTAATTGAGAAGAATTATGTCTAGCTATCTCTTGCCAATCTTTGTATTAATGCCTAAGCTTAGACAAGCGACATTCTCCGCCAAGTTGAAACAGAGTTGTATTAACATTCTTGGTGAACTCTTTAACTGCCTTGAACTGTTTTTTTTTTTCATGCTACTGAGTCCACACGCACTCGGCCTACCAGGACAGCTTCCAGTGACGTTACAGGACAGATCCGAGGCACTACACCAATTTCCAGGAACCCTCTCCAGGACGCTCGGAGGAAGCATATGGTGATTGAAGGGCAGTTATCACCAGGAAGGTTTAACAGAATTAACAGTTATTTTTGTTGGAGGGAAATAGAATAAATAGTATATTATTTTATATGGAGGAAAAGTGATACTTTTCATGGCGCGCTCGTGTTTAACAGCCGAACGGAGTGAGGCTGGTAATAGAGAGCAAGCCATGAAAAGTAACTTTTCCTCCAAATAAAATATGCTGTTTTTTCTTCAAATGTCGACAAATTAATGCAAAAACATCTCTTTTTAATAGTAATAATATCTAATTATTATTAAAGATAAATGGGTTCGCAAGGCGGCTTAGACCACGGTCGTAGGTGGCTTTGCTTAGACCGGTGTCGGTGAATATAATGTAACATAAAGCTGTCAGTGGACACTGTCAACAATAATTATTTTTTTGCGTCTCCGATTGCGTTTTAATTCCCTATTGATAAGCAGTTATTGCGTAAGTTCGATTAAATAATAACCAATTTGTTCCTAAATTAGTGATTTTTAGAAATGCAGTCACAAATTGAGTGATAAATACAAATTGTAGTTTAATAAATCTTGAGTTGTTGACGCTTATTTTGTTGTCTGTTTGTATTGTATCTATGTTGCTATGGTAACAGTTTTACCTCCGCCGGCGGAAAAGTGAAAAGTAAAGCTCCGGCGGAGGAAAAACGAAACTTCACGGCCGCCTACACAGTCGAGTAATGACGGATTTACTGACGTTTGAAGAAAAAATTGTTTTTACTGAATAAAATAGATTCAAAGAACGATTCACACGAACGCCCTTAGAGGGCCAACGTACAATTGTGTGCAAATCCAATTAATCGTCTCTTATCGTATTGATTGCTTTCACAAGAGAGTACTTTTGGTGCTGCTTATTTCAAATTCGCTATGAAACTCATATGACGCACTCTCATTGCTGCTGCACCATCAGCAGAAGCAGACAAAAAAATTCAAATAGTAATTCCTTTTCCTTGAAGAAACTTTTGCAAGGCTACTACTACTACACGCCCTCATTTCTGGACTTTGCGATCTCTCGCGGAATGAACTGAACTTCACCGCATAGGATAATAAGTGACCTCAACTTGTCGGCATTAAGGTTCGTCAGGGGGCCGGTAGCCTACGAGACATTTGTCTCGTACAAGAATCTCGAATGGCGGTGTTCCGGGAGACGTTCAATAAAGCTACTGTCTTCCCGGGGTAAATTGGCACGGTCTGGGAGATAGAGAGGGAAGTTGACACTTTAACAACTAATATATAGCGCGTCCGGGACGCATATTTAATTTTTATAGCGTGACTGTAATATAAATGTTATAGAAATGTTAGCTGGAATACCCCGTTACGTTTCTCCAAATATTTGAATGCTTAATGCATCGCGCTCCGCTCGCATCGATCCCTACGGGGGCGCAACCAACCAAAACTAACTCAAACTAGCCCAAAATATGAAAAGCCTGCACATTTATATTATATTCGCTCGATACAAATAAGCGTCCGGGACGCGATTTTACTAAATATACTTCACGCTAGCACAAGACACGCTCACCGTAATACGTCAGCTTTAAAAATTTCCGATATACTCGGCGTCAACACATCGCACTAAATATACTGCGCTCCAGCACAGGGCTTGGTGTCATTTCGGCTAGCAGTCTCACAGGCATTATATTTATGTTTGGCACACACACAAAAGGAAAATCCGATGCCACTCAACGAGCGGTGCGTGTGCGGAGAATATGTTGGACGTTGGACTTGAAGCAATGTAGGTTGTAGTTTTCGGGAAAGACGTTACTCGGAAGTCCATTCCAGAGCAAGACAATCCTCCAGACAAAGGAGTCCCGCTACAGAGACGTTACAGGTGCTCGCAACTCAATCGTATGTTTATGATCAGCTTGTGTCTAACGGGTGTTTCTGTTTGGCACAACTCTGGGTGAACTCATAAGTGCCAGCTCGTTCGAACACCTTCCGTAGTAGTATCGATAGTAAATAGATAGGTTCGGCACTTTTCATCGATGCTCATGACTATCAAGGTCTTTAGTCAACTCTGGGTCATCCACAAGACAGACTGATCTCCTCTGTATGGAGTCCAATATATTGAGCAACTGTTTGTGTGCCGAGCTCCACACACATGGGAACAGTAATCCAGAGATGATTTTATCTGGGCCTTTGTGATATTGCCTTGGTGACATGATTACGCCAAGACAAGTTGCTTTCTACGTTGATGCCCTCAAGCTTATGGATGAGGCTAGAGTCAGTTTCTGTCCTGTCATTGATAAATCAGGTCCTGCCGTGTATGCTTTTTTTTAAAAGATAGCGGTTTGAGTTTTTCCTGCGTTAAACTGGACATTATTTTCTTCACCCCATTTCACGATGTTTGTCCTGTCTAGGAGATCGTTGATATATAGCAGGAACAGTTTGGGATATAATATACAACCTTGAGTAACTCCGGCATTGATCTTAATTTCTTCCGAGAGATGTCCATCAATACCAACTCGGATGCTTCGATCCCTTAAAAAATTGGAAAGCCCTAGAAGCAGTGCTGGCGGTAGTCCATATGTTGTCAATTTACTTGAAAATCCGTCATGCCACACACAAATGCTTTGGATATGTTGAGAGCAACTGCACGAGATTCGCCGTAGCTCTCGATGGCTTTGTTCCACAGGTAAACCATGTAAGGAAGAAGATCTCCCGGTAATCTGTGCTTGCGGAAGCCATACTGGCGTTCGCTTATGATGCCTGCCGATTCGAGATATTTTAAGAGCTGTTCGTTGATGAAAGTCATGGGACTTTGGACATGATGGGAACTAAGGCTTTTAGTGTTTTTTTTCTCCCTGACTGACAGCTTTGGCAGCTGACCAAAAGGATTTTGATCCGTTAGGACAGTTGAGAAGCTTGTTCTTGATCTGCTCGTTATCCTCCTCCTTGCTCTCGTCAATGGTCCGCTTACACTGGTTTCTAGTCGTTAATTATTTCGATTTTCGGCTGTCGGATCTCGGCGCCATTCGCGGTAGGCGGCATTTTTAGCATTGACTGTTTTTGAGCAGTTTTTCCCAAACCGTGGTTTACCGTTTGAGAAACTTTTCATAGAAGAAGGGATGAAAGCTTCCATAACAGCTAGGATACCTTGAGTTATCTCATCAGCAGATTGAATGAGTCTTTTTGAGAAAAGCAGATGTAGAAGTAGAAGTTTGGCTCAAGTGCTAAGGCTCATATTGAGAATGCGAGGCAATGGTTTCAATGTTTGCCTTTTGCAAGTTTTTATTTGTATATATATTTTTTTTTGGTTTAGTTTTTTGACATGCCTTGGGTTAGTTTTTGTTGGTTGCCCCCCGCAACAAGCGAAGCGAGTGGAGGGCATTGCATGAAGTGAAAATGTAAAATTTTCTTTGCATTTCGAAAACAGGTAAAAAATACCATAATATACTTTATATTAAAGTTTACAGAATAAAATATATATTTCTGTAGACTTTGCATATATTACGTGCGATGTGCTGACGCCGAGTCTATCAGACATATTACGCTGGGCGTGTCTTGTGCTAGCGTGGAGTGTATTTAGTAAAATCGCGTCCGGGACACCAGCTGCCCGGTTCGCGGAAGTGCTTCCTGATGAAATCCTTAACCTTATCAGCTTCTCAAACCGTTTGCGATGTCAAGGAAACCGAGTTGCAGATGAGCGACGGCGTATAAATTCGATCACTCATCAGATCAAGAAGCTTATTCAAGAGCACATACGTGCTAGGTGGATCCGCCTCGCGAATGAACTCGGCAAGGAGGCCGGGACTCTGTGGAAGCTCGCGAGATAGGTTCGTTGTACCCCGGCTCAATACCCGATGATTAAACACCAAGGACGTGAAATCCTGGACGACCAGGAGAAAGCCAATGCATTTGCGGACTTTCTCGAAGAGTGAAACTCCGGATGCCGTGCCATTGTACCGTCGTATCACGGTGCAAGTCCGTCTTTTCGGTAATCGTGTTTATCCGATTCCACCCTCGCGTCGGCTTTAAGCAAGGTTCTAGTTAATCCGAGGGAAATACGCAGGGTTTTTAGCCACCTACCAAAAAACAAGGTCCCGGCAGTTATTTATATCACCTATTTACTCCTCAAAGATCTTCCAAAGAAGACCATTATACACTATGCACATCGTGAATGCCATAATTCGTCTGCAGTACTTCCCACTTTCCTGGAAGAAAGCATCGATAAATCTGTTCCACAAAAGCTCTTGTTGCCAAGGCTTACCTGGGCAGCCCACTGGTGGGCGGTATCGCTCCCGTTGAAAATCACTGAACGCATTTCAGTTGTGAATTCGGAGTTGTGAATTAGTACAAAAAAGAACAAAATTTGTAACCCTTTTACGCTTTCTTAAATTTTCAGCAGTTATTGTGGACTTCTTTCTGAAGTACTGAGAGTAAGCAAATTTTTTTCTGGCAAACAATAATTAGAAAGGACTGAATTTGATATGAAAATGTTTAACGCATTGTTAGTTGTATGTATTGCGCTACTCGACGTGAACTAGTCTTACATTATTTCATCTTAGAAATAAATGATATTATAGTACAATACCTTTGCCATGTCCTTTAATATCCAGTCTAAAATTATCTTTTCCTAGTACTCCGTCGGTAAGCTGCCCCAAGCCATGGGATAAATGTCCATTTTCATCTGACCCATCATAAGTTCTGTCCCTTAAGTCTATGTCAGTCCTTTGTAGTCCTTGTGGCATGCTATAACTTTGTAAACCATCTGAAACAAAAACATCTAATGACTCAATGCTTGATTATTTTTTTAAAATTTGCTCACATATTCTACAGGGAATTGAAGGTTCCTTGCAATCAGGAGTATTTGAAAAAGTTGCAAAATGTATTTTATATGGGAGCTAAAGGAATGTGGTTGACGAATTTGTGAAAGGGTTTAAAAACTCATTCAAATAAGCCCATATTTGAATATTGAATAATAATTATTATCAGCATAGTATGCGTCTGAAATCTCTTTGGCCTAAAAAAATGTTCTTTACCATTGGCTGCTAAAAATGATCAACTGCTATTTTAGAACTAGTAAATACATTAATTGAAAATGGTTTCGAAGTTGCAAAATAAAAAAAATATTACGAACTATTTGCGTTTTTTATTTTAAATTTTATAAGTAAGTAAAGTAATTTTTCGTTCAAATCAAGGTCTATTTTACAAATACAAGAGAGTCCAAAACTATGGACCGAGCAGCTTAGTACTACCGAGAACAAAGTTGTATGTATCTCTTATTATCAATGTTTCTTTGGACTGATCATTATATGCACTAATGCTTTCATATTTATTAATTATATATGCTCCCAGAGTTGAATTCCATACAATTTAGATACATTGAGCAAGACATCCTACTTAAAGACTCTACCATTTAATCTAATTAATGCTGATTTTTAATTAGTTATTTTCTTTTTGCTAATGATACCACGTTTTACAGGCCGATATGCAGTCATTTGAACAGGAATAGAGATAATGCTTCTGACTGGTATCAGAGGAATGATATAACGTTGAATCAACAATCATTTGAGTCGAAAAGACGTAACCGAATATATAATATAATTTTAATAAGTGTTATAAACATAGTGATTTTGCAAGCTAAATTTGAAATTAACAATTTCTTTTTCAATATAATTTTTATTATATCTATGAAACCGCAATATTTCTCGTAACAGGGCATTACATGCTATTTCTAATATTTGTGTGGCTTTGTGGTTGTTGTATGGTGATTTAAGTCTTAAATCTTTAGGATTGTTGCATTTGTGTTAAAATTTTAAACTATTTTCAAATATTGTAACTATTTATAAATATTGTTGTGAAGGATGGTATGGCTATGGATGCACCAAAATCACCATTCTTAAGTAGTATTTTTATAGATAATTTTGAAGTAAATTTCGTTAAAAATTATCAATATAAACCTTCAATTTGGTAGCGTTATATATGATAATTCTTTAATTTATCCATATAACGAACATTTTCTTAACGATTTTCTAAATCCTATTAACACAGAAGAACGTATAATTCAGTAGAAAAGGAAAGTAATGAACAACTTTCATACCTTGACATCCTTATCAAAAAAGTTTACGAAATGAAAAAATGCAGGAAACCTACATATTATATACACAGATATTTAATCGTTAAATCAAATCATCCAGTATTGTCGAAAAAGGGGCTTGTAGAAAGCATATGAAAATATTTCGTATTAATCAAATTCTCAACGTAGACATTTTTTTTAAATATTTTGATTAGTAAAATCTATCTTATTGATTTTATTCAAAAATGTTTTATCGAATTTAAACAACCAAATATTAGATAAAATCGATATAAACCTGTTACAAACATTGTTGGGGGAGGCACCCCAACACGTGTATAAACTATCGTTTTTCACCGTATAGTTTGGGTTAGATAGATAACACCCTGTATGTATGTAAAATGAATGAGCCATAATTAAACTCGAAATAGATTGATTTCACCCCGGGTACAACCCAATTTGTGCCTTTAAATTAGCATATTCCAGTTCTTCAAAACCCCTTAGTCCAAACCTGGACGGACAATCCCTTAGTTCGAACCTGGACACCAGTACTGTCAGTATAATAGATTACAATATAGCAACTCTTCACTCGTAAAGGAAAACGTTTGTAATCGTTTTCAATTTAATGCATTTTTGTCTCAGTCAGCATTGTGAACAATAGTCTGTCAAATAAAGAAAGAAAACTGTTTCTACCCTTTTAATCTCAAATAAATTCGGTATGTGTCACCGCTCACTGTTATTATGTGGTTTTGCCGCTAGGCGACTAGCTCAAAGAAAGAAATTAATCAAGTCAGTGCTCTGCTAACACTCCACGTTGCTAGATCGGTCTCGTCACCGCGCTCTAGCAAGTGCACCCTCTGGCCAAAGTTCAAATTCCTTTTTGGGCCAATTTCTCCTTTTGCATGTACAGAATATCTAGTGCACCTTAGATATCTTTGTTCAATATTGGACAAAGACCTCCTTTGGGCTGTTAACCCAATTTTTCAAAACAAGAAACGACGTAGTTGAAGAGAATCCGTAAAATGGGGGCACCGAATTGATAGCTGAAGTGGTGCCTGTACTGTGCAAGTTAATTCAAGGATTCAAAGTGGAATCCCTAGCTGATTAGAGTGAAGTAAAGTATTGGAGATTAAGGTATTCTGTACGAAAGAAACATGCTAGATTAAAAGTTCATTTCATTTAAAGTCGGAAAGGAAAACACATTTCAGTTTTAAATTGCATAATCAAGACTGTTTTAGTCTTTAGTTAGAAATATGTAATCTGCTTGTAATATTAGTTGTATGTATGAAAGGATGAGTGCTTGGAATTAATATAGAAATTGTTTGTATATTTTTATTTATCATATTTAAATGCAATTTGCACCTGCATTATTAAAGTAAATCAAACCGAATACATGTTGCAATTCCTCTCACTACCCTATAGTAATACAGTTTATTAAAAGTGGTTAATTAAGATACCACACCCTTCTTTATGGTTTTTAAACAATAATAAAATCACTTGTTTATCCCTGCCAAACATCTTTATTTCTTATACTCCTGGTTTATTAAACAAAATGTGAATGTAATAAATTTTATATATGTGAAACCCATGGACCATTAACAAAACCTATAAAAGGACATCAAACCTTTATTAAAAATTTGCAATTCGACAAATCACATAAGCTGGCAACATTCACAGAATGCAATAGAACGCTTCAAATATTTTAGCAAACCATTAACAAAGACGTTAAATCAAAGAAAAAAACAAAAATCCTTAATTAGAAATATATACCGCCTCAAAAATAATAAAACCTCCATATCAGACTTACCTAACTATCCAGTAATTATGCCAGTATTCTTGTCATCTTGTATAGTCTATTCAAAATTTGACAATGTGCACGAGCTTCTTACTGTTTTAATTGCATTAATTCTTGACGACAACCGGGGCAGATTTGTTCCCCGAAACTGCCAGCAATTTTCAATTGTTTTGGTTTTGTCAGCTTCATCAGGATTACTAAATTAGCACTTGTGCAATATACACCCTGAGGTCAGCAGCTTTATTTAAAAAGTATAGAGAAATGGCTTTCGGTATTTGCTTTCGGTATTTGCTTCAGCATGTGTATATGCGAAATAATATATACAAGGCGTAAAATACAACCCATGCATTCTTTAAAAAGATTGTTAACTCCGCGAATATTCAAAATATTATATTTTTCCTCACCAGAATAATCTCTAACAAAATCCAAAAAAACAATTTCTTGCGATTTTCGATCTTTTCGTTTATACAGGGTTTTTATGAATATTTCGAAAATATACATAAGTTAAATCTTAACGTGATAACCTGCACATGAGATAAATATTTGCCACCTAAGTTATGGCGATAACAGTAGCAACAAAATTCATGAATACATGGTATAACAAAAGCTAGATAGGAAATCTTTCGCTGAATCCACAGAGTGTGTCTTAAAAATCGGTCTAAACTTTTATTTCTTTGAAGAGCATATGCTTTCACCGTGTAGATATTTAATTTCAGTGGTCGAGGATTTGGAAAGCTCGAATATTTCAAGATTTACAGAATCATTCCTTCTCTATTGAGTTGAGAAATCCGCAATTTCCTATCTAATTGGTCAATTTTTAAATTGCGTTTTTCCGGAAGTATGCTGTGTTCAACATTTTAATTGTTGTGAGAAAACTGGAAATGCGAACCGACTAGAGAAAAACTAATGAAGTCTTCCTTATTCAGGTTATGGAATCGGTGAGTTACTGCGTTTTCAAAGACTTTAAAAATATTTGCTTTTATGAAGAAAGGCAAAGAAAATTCTATATCAACACATCGATTTTAAAAATTTTTGGAAAAAATAATTTTTTTGCTACTGTATTCATACTTTTGAACCTGCTGAATTTCGAAATGGTAGCAGTTTTCTCAAAAGGATTCGTTTTGAAATATGATTCTTTCCCAAAAATTGATTACAGTTTTTAACTCGAATTCGAGCCCCCATAAAAGACGTGAAACACGTTAGAAGTGTTTGAAAATACCATGACTTTTGGAGCTATTCCTTCTTACTTGGACAGAGAAAACTGAAGTTTTCTATCTTATTTGGATAATTTTTGAATAGCGATTTTTCGAGGCTCTGCTGTGTTAAACTATTTTGACTTGAGTTCGAAACTAATAATTACCGTATTCTCGGAAAGAGATTAATTTCCGAAACATTATTTTTTTTTTAATTTGTTTACAGTCTCTTTCAAGTTTTAACTCAACTGCGAGCCTCGTGATGATAAACATGGTTTATACTGGGCAACCAAATTAATATAGCAACTAAGACGATATTACGCTGGATCATCTTAGATTTTGGATACAATATTACTGAGATCAACAGTATATCCAAAAAATTATAGCAAAATTTTTAATACAATCAAATTTAAATCTCGTTAGATCTTTTAGTTTTTTGATACGATGCATATCCTGGAAGGGCCAGTTCTCAGGATTAACATTTCCCTGTCATTAGAGGGTGCTCCTGAAATGTTAATATTAAGTGTTATTTAAAATTTTATGTTTAATAGAAAGGTAAAATGTTAAATAAAAGATTGTCTCATTTTCGAAGCAGAAAAATGCTATATGTCCCACAAATATCCCTGTATAGCATGGGGGTATAGTTTCTGCCATGATATTCTCGAGATCAAAAGAAGCAACTTTTGGATCAGATTTTTTTCTATCAATATACAGGATGTCATCAAAAATATACTGAAATATATTAAGGTTTTTTGGTTTATTTTAATGAAAGGGGCATTATTATTTCTTCTGGGCTGAAGAGACTATTATCATAAAACTAGAACAATTTGCTTGGTTTGAACTTGAGCGCATTATACATTTTTGTCTAATTTTCGAGACGCACTTTATAATAAAAAGAAATGTTCCTTTGAAGAGTTGCCTCTTGTGCTCCCAGAAATAGTATGTAGATATGTTCTATATTGTTGTGGATGATTCATGTTTACCTTACAAATGCTTGCCTATTCTCTCCACTTATTTATAAAATAGAGCCGCTTGCTCTGGCTCCAGGGTGTAAGCAGCACAAGTGCTAGTTTAGTGACCCTAACGAAGCTGAAAAACCTTAAGGAAACTAGAAAAACGGTCGACGTTTCGAAGAACAAATCTGCCCCCGTTGTCAAGAACGAACAAATCTAAAAATAAAAATGGTTAGTAAATACAATAAAACAGTAAAAAGATCTTGCAGATTGTCAAGCTTTGAATTGACTTTGACAAGATGACAATCATGATGTCACATCATTAGTTACTGGTTACGGTTATTGGTCTATTGGGTTAGTGTGATATTGAGGTGTTATTAGGTAAATAACTGATTCGTTTTTGAGGTGTTATATATCTACAATTTGGTGTTATTCGTTTAGGAAGAATTCAATGTTTTTTGTTGAAAGGTTTAGTCAATTTTTAAGTGTCCCTTATCAACTTCGGTTTTTAGCAAAGGTAACCAGGTGCTATTAAAACTAACAGAAGTTGAAGCAACACATTCATCTTTATCTAATAAAATTAAAGCACTTTCTTTAATGTTACATTTTTTAGATGAAGGTTCCTTTGCTAAAATACTTGAAGCGTTCCATTGTATTCTGCGATTGCTATCAAATGCATGTTGACAAATATGTGATTTGTGGAATTGTGTATTTTTAATATAAGCTTGGTGTTCTTTTATACGTTTTGATCATGGTCTACAGGTTTCACCTGTATAAAATTTATTGCACTCACATGGTATCTTATAGATAACATTTTAGTAGTTTAATTTTCATTGAAAGGTTTTGTTTTTGTTAGTTTGAATCTAAATGTGTTTTCTGTTTTGAAAATAGTACGAATATTAAATTTATTACCTATTCGTTTTATTTTGTCTAATAAACCAGGAATATAAGATATAAAGAGGTTCTATTTTGATTTTGTTTATAAAGCATTTTTGAATGAAATCAATAGGAAAGTTATTATTAATCAAAACATTGCTCAAAAATTCTTTTTCTGTGTTGAAATTTTGATTATTACATATTATTTTCATTCTATCATATGGACTTTTCACGACCCCCTTTTTAACCATTATTGGGTGATTTGATTCAAAATTGAATTATCTGTTTGTATGTGTAGGTTTTCTGTACATTTTCGTTTCGAAACTATTCAAGTCTTTTTTTATAACAATGTCAAGAAATGAAAGTTGTTCATTAATTTCTTTTTCTATAGTGAATTGGATTGTAGGTTCTCTCGTGTTAATATGATTTAGAAAATCGTTAAAAAAATGTTCGTTATATTGATAAATTGATAAAATGTCGTCTATATAACGCCACCAAATTAAAGGTATATATTGATAATTTTTAAAAAAATTTAATGAAAAATTTTCCATAAAAATATTACTTAATAAAAGTGATAGAGGCGAACCCATACCCATACCATTGTTTTGTTGATAGTAGTTAGTATGGCATAGAAAATATGTAGTTTTTACGCAAAAAGCAAGTACTTCGGGTATGGTGTCAATATTAAGTTTTGTACGTTCACTAAGGTTAGTATCATTTTGTAATTTGTTTGTTACAATATTTAAAATTTTATCATAAGGTACGTTTGCAAAAAGATTAACAACATCAAAACTCACCAGGGTGTCATTATTATTTAAATTAATTTGTGATAGGTTTTCTAAAAAATGTTTTGAATTTCTTATATATGAGCTAGTGTTGTTTACATGTAGATTAAGAATGTTGAGTAGATATGTAGCAATGGGGTGTGTTGGTGAATTTATAAGTCTTACTATTGGACGTAGAGGTATGATTGGTTTATGTATTTTTGATACTCCATAAAAATGAGGTGTTTTGCTATTGTGTGGTATCAGTTTGATTCTTTCTGAACTGATTTTTGTGTTTTTTTAGTATATTGTATATCTGTCTCTCAATACGTTCTGTTGGGTAATTACCATCATTTAAAAGAATCATTACTTTTTCATCGTAAGTAATGCAATTCATTATTACGGTTGAATTGCCTTTATTGGCTAAATTAATTTTAAGAGTGTTATCTCTTTTCAAAGATTGATATGCTCTTTTTTCTGAATATGTTAAATTTTGTTTAATTTTAAACGGTTTTTCTAGTGTGATTTTGGTTCTAATTCTAAATTCGTCTTGATGTTTTTCTGGTAAGTTTTGTGTTGTTTCTTCAATTGCTGAAATTATATCAAACTTAGAAACGATTTTAGGAGTAACTGAGTAATTTAAACTTTTAGAAAGAACAAGTTTATCAACATCAGATAATACCCTATTAGACAAATTGATTACAGTTTTGTCAATAAAGTCGTTATTTTTTGCAATAAAAATTTCTTTGTTTGATTTTTCTTGAATGAGATTATTAAATTTATTTAAATGAATACGTTTTTGCTTATCAAAATTTATTAAATAACTGTTGTGAACACAGTTGCAAATATGATTGAAATCAATAGGTAAAATTTGGTTTTGTAAATTTAATTTTAAATTATTAATTTCTTTTTCAATTTTATATTTATTAAACCTATGAAACTGTAATCTTTCTCGTAATAGAGCATTACTTGTTCTTTCTAAGATTTTTGTGGTTTTTTGGTTGTAGTATGGTGCTTTAAGTCTTAAACCTTTAGGAATCAAGTTATTGTTTTTGCATTTGTGTAAAAATGTTAAACTGTTTTCAAAATGCAACAGCGTTTTTATGTTTATTTTCTAAACCTCTAAAATTAGAACAAATATTATGCCCATACCTTAGATGTAGATATGTTCTATATTGTTGTGGAAGATTCATGTTTATCTTAAAAATGTTTGCCTATTCTCTCCACTTATTCATAAAATAGAGCTACTTGCTCTGGCTCCAGGGTGTAAACAGCACAAGTGCTGATGTCTATAAGATACCATGTGAATGCAATAAATTTTATATAGGTGAAACCTGTAGACCATTATCACAACGTATAAAGAACACTAAACTTATTTTAAAAATACATAATTCCAAAAATCACATATTTGTCAACATGCATTTGATAACAATCACAGAATACAATGGAACGCTTCAAGTATTTTAGCAAAGGAACCTTCATCTAAAAAACGTAAAATTAAAAAAAGTGCTTTCATTTTAATAAATAAAGATGAATGTGTTGCTTCAACTTCTGTTAGTCTTAATAGCACCTGGTTACCTTTGCCAAAAACTGAAGTTGATAAGACACACTTAAAAATTAACTATACTCTTCAACAAAAATCATTTAATTCTTCCCAAGCGAATAACACCAAATTGTAGATATATAACACCTCAAAATCAAATCAATTATTTACCTAACAACACTTCAATATCACAATAGCCCAAAAAACCAGTAACAGTAACCAGTAATTAAATGATATGATATTAGGTTTGTTCTAGCATGAAATCTCAAACGGTTTGAAACCTCCGGAGTTTGCGCATAGCAATAAAAGCGACGCTTATATCGCTATGCGCAAACTCCGGAGGTTTCAAACCGTTTGAGATTTCATGCTAGAACAAACCTATTATAAATGTAATCTTGTCAAAGTCAATTCAAAGCTTGACAATCTGCAAGAGCTTTTTACTGTTTTATTGTATTTACTAACCATTTTCATTTTTATATTTGTTCGTTTTTGACAACGGGGGCAGATTTATTCTTCGAAACGTCGACCGTTTTTCCAGTTTCCTTTAGGTTTTTCAGCTTCGTTAGGATCACTAAACTAATTAATGAAGAGAATAGGCAAACATTTGTAAGGTAAACAGAAATAGTATATCAAAAATTTGGGAACATCTAGGCTAATTACATTTCGGATCGTAAGATTTTCCTCGTGTTATCATAGTTGGGATAATTTTAGACAAAGTGGATTAGTGAGAGGGAAAATTTTCGCTGTAGTTGAGCTTTCAGAATTATCTTTAATTTATTTGTATATCTTTTTATTTGTATTCTGGTGAAGTTTTTTCCAAACCATCGATAAGTTCGTTTGCATCAGTTGGAGAAACACCCCAACATGTGTATTAACTTATCGTTTTTCACCGTATAGTTTTGGTGAAAATGTCCTATTTGTTCGTAGTATGATTGAGTCATAATTAAAATAAGAATAGATTTATTTCACCCCATGTAAACAACAATTGGTGCATTTAAAGCATTGAAATTCAGTTACTCCTTAGTCCAAACCTGGCTGGGCGATTTTATTATATAAAACCATCGCGGAAAGATAGCTAGTTGTCACTCTCCGTCAATGAAAACGATTTTAAACTTTTAAATTTAATATATCTTTGTCTCCATTAACGTGTGTAAGCGGCAGGAACGTCAAAACAGTTTAATTACGAGGAGTGACGCCCCCGCCATTCTGAGTTGCCACATCAAATCTCATCGTCCTCCTCCACGCTGTAGAACACCAAAGTACAAAGTATGGAGCTGATCACTGGGGAGTAACCCAACAAACCCCATTCTTACCCCTGCCAGACTAGGGACCACCAAAGGAATGAGTCTGAGGCCGATGCTTCCAGTGGAAGCGGCCCTAGGTTGAGAGATAATCGTTCTGGGAGATTTCAATGAAACAACGAAGGTAGAGAAGCTGAAGCATTTACCATCAGCTGCTGGCATACTCAACTTGTAGACAAACCAACTCGAATTTCAGAGAAGGACGAATTCGCCGCCCTCCTGGATCTTTTTCTAACCACCAATCCTGACCAGTACACAATTACAGTTGGCCAGCCATTAGGTACTTCCGACCACAAACTTATTACAATGGTTTGTGAATTGACACTTCTGCAGAAGGATCCATCATTGCCTCGCAAAATGTGACATTAGAATTCCGCAAACTGGGATGATCTAAGGGAGTTCTACCTAGATTTTTCTTGGCTCGACGTCTGCTATGGCCCTAGCGACCCGTCAGTCTGCTGCGAAAAGATTACGCAAGTAATCTCCTCACGAATGGAAGCATACATCTCAAATTCCATCAAGTTACTGTCAAAAGGAAAGCCCTGGTTCGACAGAAGATGCGAAAGAGCTGTAGGTAGGAAACAGCAAGCCTACAAGTACTGGCAGCAAAATCAGACAGCTGAAAATCGCAATTATTTTGTCGAAGCGAGAAACGAATGCAAACGTGTGATCACGGAAACTGAGAACAAACACAAGCAAATGATCAGGAATAAACTTTTCAATGCCCCAGTGGCTCCATGAATTTCTGGTTGGTAGCAAAGGCAGTAAGTAATAACTTTACAAAAATGTCTCTCCCACCTTTGACAGACGAACGTGGCATCACGGCGACTACAGCCAAGGAAAAAGCAAACATGCTCGCCGAAATGTTTGCATCCAGTCAGAGACAAGGCTCTCCCCACCATATCGAACATCAACACTACCATGGCAGAAGTCAAGTTTCATCACCGTGATTTTCGAAAAATCCTTAAAGAACTAGATACGCAGAAGGCATCAGGACCGGATGGAATACCTGCCATCGTCTTAAAGAACTGCGCCAACGAACTAACACCCGTTTTGTCCAGGCTATTTTCAGGTCTTACAAAAAAGGGATTTACCCATCTTCTTGGAAGGGCGCTCAAGTGCAACCTGTTCAAAAAAAAAAAGGCAAGAAAACCACGCCCTCAAATTACCACACAATTGTCTTGCTTCCAATAATCTCCAACGTCATGGAACGTGTAGTCAATCAGCAACTACTCATGTACCTCGAGAGCGTCAGAATTATCAGCGATAATCAATCCGGCTTTCGCAAAGAGAGATCGACAGGAGATATATTGGC
>MU192939.1:10817-26374 GCA_016904865.1 Pissodes strobi | reverse complement strand
ATATTTTTTCGGCTCAAATGTGGCGAATCCTCCGATTTTTTTTTAGTTTAAGCTACTCTATAGGACACCCCTTTTCTAGCGAAAAAAAAATAAAATTTGCAAAATCGACACAACCTATATATCATCAGACCCTTAATTTGATGATATCTTTGAAGATTTTTAACCTTTCTTATATTTTTCTTGCATTTGGTGATTATTTATTATACGCGGTTAACTAATTTTTATATATTTCGGATAAGTCTCTTAACTGAACTCTCTAAATTAAAATTTTTATTACAAAACAATTCCGAATGTTCTATAAAGAGCGTTTTGGAACATACTTGCTTTAATATTGCCTAACTTTTAATACAAAAATTGAACGCTAGAGAATTTATATGAATTAGCTACGATAAACCGTTTTTTTCCAAATTAAGCGACGTCATCAATGACGTAAATACAAAACCTTCGGGAAACGAACTCTACTTATTACTACAACATATTTATGTAATACATACAACACATGATATCATAGAATACTATCCTTATTATAAAAATGAGATATTATTATGACATATTTTGTACTATAAGACTGTAATATAAAAAAACTCTAATTAATTTTAACGTCTTAAACTAATCAATATTATCAATATTAATATGGTAAGAATAACCTCGTGCGCCTATGGGAAGGCAAGATTTTTTACGTGCTAGTCCTCTACCCCCTTCAGTCGTTGTTAAGGTTCACTCGCTTGGCGCACTATAGTCCCGGTTTGGTTTCCTGAACATCAACTGCCGCGTTTCTGGCCCGTCGCACGGCGACCTATTGGTTCTTACATTTTCGGAATCTGAACTTGAACTGCAACTAAGATTTCTAGGAATCGTGGAACGGTTATAACGGCCGCGCCATCGGCAGTCTGAGACAAAGCATTACAAAATACTGAACTTAAAAAAAACTTTTTTCTTCAAACGTCAGTAAATCCGCCATTACTCGACTGTGTAGGCGGCCGTGAAGTTTCGTTTTTCCTCCGCCGGAGCTTTACTTTTCACTTTTCCGCCGGCGGAGGTAAAAGTGTTGTCATAGCAACATAGATACAATACAAACAGACAACAAAATAAGCGTCAACAACTCAAGATTTATTAAACTACAATTTGTATTTATCACTCAATTTGTGACTGCATTTCTAAAAATCACTAATTTAGGAACAAATCGGTTATTATTTAATCGAACTTACTCAATAACTGCTTATCAATACGGAATTAAAACGCAATCGGAGATGCAATCTTAAAAAAAATAATTATTGTTGACAGTGTCCACTGACAGCTTTATGTTACATTAGGTTTGTTCTAGCAGCGATTTCAAACGGTTTCAAACCGTACGGAGTTTGCGCATAGCCATAAAAGCGACGTTTATATCGTTATGCGCAAACTCCGGACGGTTTGAAACCGTTTGGAATCGCTGCTAGAACAGACCTATTATATTCACCGACACCGGTCTAAGCAAGGCCACCTACGACCGTGGTCTAAGCCGCCTTGCGAACCCATTTATCTTTAATAATAATTAGATATTATTACTATTAAAAAGAGATGTTTTTGCATTAATTTGTCGACATTTGAAGAAAAAACAGCATATTTTATTTGGAGGAAAAGTTACTTTTCATGGCTTGCTCTCTATTATCAGCCTCACTCCGTTCGGCTGTTAAACACGAGCGCGCCATGAAAAGTATCACTTTTCCTCCATATAAAATAATATACTATTGTTTGATATAATAATACAACCAATGACTGTTTTGGCGATGTCATGAATTTTGAAACGTCCTAGAACCAAATTTAAAGCTTGAATCTTTTGAGAAGGTGGACACTCAATAAGATACCAAATAATAAAAAAGCTTGTATAATAAAATATTTAATTTTATTTCAATCTGTAAATTAATAAATTATAGTTACACATATGTATCTACCAAAAAATTTAATTGGTACAAAAATAAAGGTTCGTTTTTCCTACTATTTTGATTTTTCGCAATACATTCTATATTCAAATTTTGTAAATCAGATTTTGATTGACTTTCTTTAAGGTTGTTTTATCTTTTTGCGAAAATTTCACGAAAATTCTCATTAATTAGGTGGAAATTCCACCTCCAATTTAGAGAACATTTCAATAGAAATATAAAAAAGAAATTTGAAATTGGAGTCTTGACCGTACCTAGCCATTGTCAAACCAGTTGGCAGATACACATGATCAAATGGTCTGATGTTGCTACATCAGCCGGTACACCTTAATTTTCACTGATACCATCGATTGACCATTGGTCGATGCTGATACTGATAGAACATTTCTGCTCTATTAGATTTCTCGCCAGTATCCGCCCATGACACAGTCTAAAAAAGCTTAGTTTTAAAGAGAAAGATTAAAACTAGTTTTTTTTTTCGATAAACTCGTGGAGCTGCAAGTAAACAAATTAGTTGTTTACGCGTGCTTGTTTTGTTCAGTTAATGTTGCTATATCGTTGATCAGTAAAATGTTAGTAAGGATAACCAATAAAATTGACAAAAACGGTTAATTGACATGTGACGACAGTTTAGTTTTGCGTTTTAATCGACGCAATTAAATTTGATGCCAATCAAATGTATTGAAAATTTCAAGAGAACATTTTTGCCGGTTGAGCTAAACTCTCAAAAGTGCGCGTTTATAATTCAGTAGCGTTGAGTTAAATTTAAGGTGCCATATAAGAAACTGACTGTAGAAGTTTTTTTCCCGTTTATCAACTAAGAGGTAATGTATGACATGAAACCTCACCGTAAGCGGTTAACCCGCAAACTGTTGATAATGTTTGAAAATTTTCGTCGATATAATGCTAGTGATTTCCTTACGGCGAAATCAACATTCTGTGGCACTAAAGTAATTTTTTTTTAGGTGAGAATATTAATATCTCTAAAAAACTATTTTGATTTGATTTGACTCATATTACGTAAAACTGCGTTCAGAACGAATTCAAACTAAACGAGTCCAACAAAAAACTATCCCGTTTACAGAGCACTGTCGGTGACTTCGCCAGGATTCTCCAATGCTGCTTTTCTCTCGTTGATGGCGTTCACCAACTTCCTGTGAGGTCCGATTGGCAAGTTGAGGCTTTTGAGGTCAGTTTCGGTGAGAATGAGCAAAGTTTCAAGATCTATTTTCTGTTCCTCAAATGTAGGGATGTAGTCTACCAATCCGAAAGCCGTGAGGAACCTTTGTAGTGGGGCGTTGGGACCGTCCTCTTCCTCTTCTTCTGATTCTGCATCTGAAATGTCAGAACATACAAATAAAATAAAGGAAATATTCAAGAAACAAATATGTAATAGATAAGCATTGCCCTTTCTAAATGGAAAACTTGAAGCCATGGGTTATAAATCTGTTAAATTTACCTGACAATTCATCGTCTGTAATCGCCCTTTGTGTGTAACTTTCGCCCGATCCAATCGAACTCTCTTCCGGTCGGTTTGCGGTTTGGTAGAATGCTCCAAAAGAGTTCAAACTCTTTCTGAAACGGGAAAATGACCAAAATTATCTAGCTTAAAATCATATATCAAGATATCTGTAGCTTCCTAAGTAATCATCACTTGTTCACTCACCTAATGACTATACTCCCCATCCCAGGCCTGATAAAGATACTGGAGGGTTCCTGTAATGGCTTATCCCCATTGTTCTGCAATTCCGCCAAAAAGTCAGGTTGTGAGATGCTCCTAATCATGCCGTTGCTTGGAGGAGGTGTTGCACCACTGTCTACCTGTTCTGCCTCGTTAAAGAGGCCATCTAGACGCCCTCTCTGATGGGATTCGAAAGCGGAACGCTGCAGGGTTCCCCCGTACATCACCTCCGAGTCGCGTCTGATCCCTGACAGTTTTGAGATAGAGGCTTTGCCGTTTTCCATTGTCGTTACCTAAAAATATTTATTTGAGTATATAAATCTCATGAAAATTTTGCTATGTCTTCTATTGCCGTTTTATGATCAGCTGTTTTGCGAGGTTGCGTTATTTACCCATGTCCAGCGGAATGCTTTCAAGAGTGTTGTGGTCTAGTGGTCAGATCCTGGATTTCCGATTGGGCGAAATATCATTTTAAGTCATAATGTCAGGTGGACCATCTAGAGCTAGGGACAGAGATAAGGGAAGAAAATCGGAATCTGGAGCATCGAAAAAAAAAAGAAGGAAAGCTGAAACTGCTATGTCTAACCAAGCCTTGAGCTCTAGTATGATGAAATATCTTAGGTCGTAAATCTTGTTCTACTGTTAGTACTGGTTTTGAGTCGGATGAGTCGGTTGTACAAGTTGCTGAACCAGCTTCAAAGTCGAATGAACCTGCTGACCAAATTGCTGAACCAGCTTCGGAGTCTTGTGACTCCTGTAAATCTGCTGCTACCGAAGTTGCTTAACTTAACAAAGGATCCGAAAGTAAAGAAACTTGTGAAACAGAAATTGAAGACGAAATAATTCATAGAGAGTGGTTTGTTGAATTAGACCCAAGGAAGTGGGTATTTCCAATTGGTAATTGCAGCGTCGTGGCTTCATTCAAAATGGTCCTTACCAAAATCTAGATATATCCGCCGAAGAGTATCCAAAAGATGCTAGCAAAAGGCATTTTTCAAATTTTGTATTTTGCCCAAAAGTTGAGTAACGGCGAAACGCAACATCGTAGATGGTTAGTTTACTCCATAATTAAAGACAGAGTTTATTGCTTTCCATGCAGACTTTTCTCAGCCTTGCAAACACAGATGGTACGAGGAGGATGTTGTGACTTGAAAGATATTAGTCGGATATTGCAGAGACATGAACAAAGTCCAGGACACATGGAATGTATGTTTAAATGGATGGAATTTTACAAAGGAATCAAACATGGAAAGACAATTGACATGGAAAACGAGAGATTAATTAGACAATCGCAAAAATATTGGTACAACTTATTTGACAGACTGGTTGATATCGTTAACTATTTAGCCTCGCACAATCTTGCATTTAGAGGTCATCGAGAATCCTATAAGATAGATGATAGTGGCAACTTCATGGACCTATTCAAGTTGTTATCCAAATATGATCTGACACTGCAAGAACATGTGCGCCGCATTTGAGCTCTGATATCCAAAACGAGTTGGTAACGTTAATGTCTCAATCAGTTATTGAGGAAATAATACAAAGAGTCAAACAAGCTTTCATGCTCGACTGCACCAGGGATGTGAGCCGTGTTGAGCAAATGTCAATAATATTTTGATTTTGCAATTCCGCAACTGGGGAAATAGATGAGCACAGAAACAAAAGTAGAGTATTTGACAAATTCAATTTTGCAAGAACTAGAAAAAAATGGTTTGGATATCCAGAACTGCAGAGGGCAGGGATACGACAACGGCGCCAATATGGTCAATAATCCAAGAGCATTCTTTACGCCTTGTGGTTGTCACACTTGGAATTTGTCAGTGGTAGATACAGCAAACTCTTTTGTAGCTGCTAAAGCATTTTTTGGATTTATAAATAAAATATATGTGCTCTTTTCAGCATCTAGTAAACGCTGGGAGCTTGTTAAATCTAAACTAAAATCGACATTAAAAGCTCTGTCTGAGACAAGATGGGAGAGTCGGATTGGAGCAGTTAAAGCGATATTTTTGCAGTTCGATGATATCATCGATTGTGTAAATGATCTACAAGATAAAGATTCTGAGTGACTCTAGAGCTATCTTAAATGAAATGTTCACATTTGAATTTGTTGTAGCAGTACACGTATGGTACGAAATTTTGCTATGTGTCAACAATATAAGCAAACTATGGCAATCGGTGGATGTTAACTTAATGGGCGCCATTGACGCTTTACATCCTTTTAGTACCTGGATACAAGAATATCGTAATATAGGATTTGAAGAAGCTGTTGCAAAAGCTCGATCGTTTGTAGAAAAAAGAAGTTATGAAATCCCGACAGAATTTAAAGACAAAAGAATTGCGAGAAAGAATGTTTGGGTATGAACACATTGATGAACCTATCCAATCTACTGAAATGCAGTTCAAAGTTGACTTTTTCATTACAATGCTAGATGCTATCATAGCCGACACTAAATGTCGATTCAAATCACTGAATGAATATTTTGAACGATTTGGTTTTATTTACGACATAAATTATTTGAAATCTCTACCAAAAGTAGATCTACAAAGGCATTGTAAAGATTTGGACACAATACTACGGCAAGGTGAAAGCAGCGATATTCAGCCCTTCGAGTTATTTGAAGAACCCCAGCTTTTCAGGTCTAATTCACCAGACTCTATAACAGATGCAAAACAATTTTACGATATATTTTAGAAAACAATTTGCAAGAAATTTATCCAAATATTTACATAGCGATCAGAATTATGCTGACAGTTCCGGTCAGTACAGCTTCGGCTGAGAGGAGCTTTTCAACGCTGTAACTTATTAAGAACTATTTAAGAAGCACGATGGGTCAACAGAGATTAGCTGCATTGGCAGTTTTATCGATTGAAGCTGCAATAGCGTCTCGTTTAAGCTACGATTCAATACTGAAAAAATCCAGCGAAGCAAAAAGCCGAAAAGTACTAATTTTATAATATTTTATACTATACTATACTGTTTGTATAAAGTTTTATTAGCTTTATGTTTAGAAGTAGCTGTTATTTAAAGGTTATTTAGCAATAAACTCGTTCTTATCAGGTATTGCTGTTTCATTTAATTAATAAGCACTTTTTCTAACCGTCAACCGATACATAAAAGGGGCCTCGCAAAGTAGATTTCGCCGACGCCTACGTGTGGTTTAGCTACGCCACTGCTTAATATTATTGCTGCTAAGGCTGCTTTAAAACTTATTTTTAAGAATAAATGGACTTTAAGAACTAAGGTGTTCATAAAACCCCAGTACTTCTACCGACCATGTTAAAACCATTTTAATGCTGATATAAATCTAACTAGCATTTAAATTGTTACTTGGGTAGTTGCGCCCCGAAGCGAGCGAAGCAAACGGAGGGCACTGCATGGATTAAAAAAAAATACAAATGTAAACAATAAACAACGCCTGTGTTTGTGATGCGCGCGCAATTCCAGGACTCATCAGGCGTGGGAATGTGTTTCGCAAGCTGTCTGTAACCACTAGTGATACAGTCACCCTGGTCACATGCCACCTAAAGGTTGTTTGTTTGTTTCTAGTGCCCCCTTTCGGGGAGCGGTTGGCTTTACTGCAAGTCAATCCGCCAGCACACCCCTCTTCCGGCCCTTAGGCAGAGGCAGAGCTACCCTTCTGTTTACGTTACACGTTATTCCAGTTTGAGGGGCCTATTTGGTAGGACCCTCCAGTAAGACGGGCCTGTGTCCCTGGTGATTCCCGAATTTTGCACAAAACTATAAGCTATTGCAGGCACATATAAAAATTGTCCCCCATCTGGTTCCCCCCGGCCCGGGTTCCGGCGTGAGTGGGTACTTTCACTGGCTAAAACTCTGAACGGCACAGACGACGCTGGCCAGGATATTCGATTCTTCCTCGGGGAGACAACACGGCCCCTGCAAAATGTCCACGTGTTACCCAAAATGGCGACAAGAGAGCCGCGACCCGACACGTGCTGACTCAATCGATAACGAAGCGGAAGTGACCGCCTTCATATTTGAGCTCATAAGCATATTGTTTCATGGAGAATGACTGACTATAATGATAATGTAGAATGGTAATGAATTAAAAAAAAATATGTGCCACCTTTATAAGCACACAACTGAAGTGAAACTTGTGAACGAGATATTAGAAATTTACTTTTTATTTTTTTTAGCTTTTTTCCTCAACTTTTGCCTCTGGTTTCGACACCTTTCTCTTTTTTTTTGCTTTTTTCAATTTTTTTTTTGCATTTTTTCTTTCCAGTTTTGCCATCCCAGATCTCGTTGCTCAACTCCTTCGCGATTTTCTCGCCGAAAATCGCGTTTCTCTAACTTTTTTAAATTTTGTTTCGTATTTCCTTTTATAATACTTTTGTTATACCGAGCAATTTTTTACGTTTTTTTTTCAATTTTTTCTCATTTTTTTTCGAAAATTTTTGGGTATAATTACCGTTTGTCAGATCTTCGATCCCAGGCTCCGTTGCAGAGATATCAACAAAAAACGGTTTGTCCCCAAAATCCTCCCTTTAAATCAGAGTCCCGGTCCCCCATAAGGTACAAATAAAACCATTAAACCAATTTCTTATCCCATTTCCTGGTATGCTTGGGTGCTTAAAGAAGTTTCACTTTAGTTCAGTAGCGTGTTATATGATTACACGTAATTTTTTTTATTTTCATAGGTGCACTGCTGATCTGCTTACCAGTAGCAAAACTACGAGTCGCGTCTATAGTCCTTGGAAACTACAAATTGATATTATGTCGTTTTTAACTGCCGTCGATACTTTTTGAAGTGAAACTTCTTTAGCGAGGGTAGTAAGTTCGAAAAAACTAAACGGATATCAAATGAAACGGAAATCATAGTGACACTTTAATGAAGCATGTTCCAGTACAGCTAGAGGGCTGACATTTTCAGGACATGTAGCCGGGGTAAAATGAGGATCTTGGACGAAAACTGGACCCCGTATCCCATCCCGTTCGGCCAGGAGAGGAGGGAGAATAAAAAACTAAAATAATTAATTTCGGGAGAACGGGAAGTTCTACGGGGGCGAATATTTTCTGGTAGGTGCGCCTTATGTGGGACTATATTTTACCATATGGGGAGACCGGGGCTCTAATTTAAGGGGGGATTTTGGTGAAAACCCTTTTTTTGCCGATAACTCTGCAACGGAGCCTCGGAACAAAAATCTGACAAGCGATGACCCCGTTTGACGGGACACTGGTGGGGATACTTCCTGGATACCTAAAATTTTCGAAAAATGGGAAAAAATTTTAAAAAACGTAAAAAATTGTTCGGAAGGTTAATAAAAGTACCTACTATAAAAAGAACACAATATTAATAAGGTAGAGAAACGCGGTTTTCGGCGAAAAAAAGGCGAAATAGTTGAGCTACGAGGTCGGGAATGGCAAAAATTGAAAGAAAAAAATTCTTTATAAAAAAAAGTTGAAAAAAGCCAAAAAATTAAACTGGGGCCAAAAGTTGTGGAAAAAAACTTTAAAAATATATAAAAACTCAATTCCGAATATCTCTTTCAGAAGTTTCACTGCAGTTGTGTGCTTATAAGCACGATATTAGGAATTGAGTTTTTATATATCTTTTATTGAAATTATTGAATTGAGTTTTTATATATTTTTTAAGTCTCTATCCTCATCTTTTGGCTCCAGTTTCGACACTTTGTTTTTAATATTTTTGGCTTTTTTTCAAAAGGTGAGTCACATATTTCTTTTTTATTTTGCTACAGATTCTCTATGGAGTATATAATCATTCGTTTCGGATGCTCGCATAGTCGAGTGTTATGATTGTGGGAGTTGTGATTAGCGTTTAAATTCTGGTACAGGTCATTCGGTACCGACCAATTACACATACATAGTTGATTGTGAGTCCCGTATCTTCACGCTTCGTTAGCTCGGGAGCAAAACCAGCTAAATTTAACCAAAACTAAACCCAAAATCAAAAAGAAAACTTTGAAGCATTGACGGACTGACGTCAACATTACCGTATATCTCATATTATAATGACGATGAATGTGTGAGGTTAGCCAAGGGCCAGCACCAGATTTAGTTCAATTTATTTCGACAATTATTGCTTTAAAATTATTTTTAATTGTTTCAAAAATTAAATAAGTCTCGAATTAAATCATCAAAGGAGAGAACGTTCAGTTAAAATAAAATTTTATTTTATTAAAAAATTGAAATCTACCTTTCAAGAAGTAATGACAGAATCGCGTCAAAGGGCTAATAATTTTGCCTAATAAAAGTGTACGACAAAAGGACCTAACACCAGCTTGATTAAAATAAAATCACTTACCATTGGAATATAATTCAAATAACGGCACGGTGTTTAACTTCACAAGCTTCGAGATCCGATTTTAAACGCGGATGACTAATATTTTAGATTTTTTTTCGACTGCATGATATCACGCAATTAGAGAAAACTAACTTCAAGAAATATCAAACACAAGACGCACGCTTCAAAAAACAGGCTCCCCAAACTTTGTTCTAAAAGGAAAACAATTGGTCAGGAATAATAAGGAAAATTTCCAGGAGAAAGCCAATGGAAACAAAAAGTGAAAGATCGTGACCTCAAAATTTAATAACCGATTGGGATTTAAAAACCATGTGCGAACTAATTTCAATGAAGAAATTAAGTTTGGAATGTAAAAATTTTGAACACGGGGGGATTGGAATTTACAAAACAAGTTAAAACTCAAATAGCTGTCTTCGGCGAAAAATTTAAGCGCTTTGCATCGTAACACGCTGCAGGTGTTTTTAATTGCCGCAGATGTGTAGGTTCCAGATTTTTCTAGGAACAAACAAGTCGAAAAAGTTATCGGGACAAAAGTTAGTCAACTGAATCTTCACTTGTAGCACGTAAAATTTTAATATACATTTAATTTTTCAAGCGTGTATTATGGTCACAGTATGGACCAAACCGAAAATAGTGTCTCACAGTTTTAGAGACTCGTGGCAGTAATTAAGCAAATTCATGTCGTCGCCGTCGGCTCGAAAAATATCGTAAAAAAACGCTGTTCGAAATTCGTCACTCATCAAAGAAGAAGGTGATCAACAGAAGCGATTCAGGCTACAAAACAGGTTCCTGCGTAACGTTAAGTCTTAAGTCCTAGACCGTAAGTTTAATTTTAAGATCATAATGCTTAGGGTGCCTGTATATTTCGTAACATTGTCTTGTTGTATGTACTTGACAATTTAATGATTATACCATTAAATCATTCAGCTATGTTGGGGTTTAGAACCTTCGGCAACATTATCACTGCGGATAATAATTAATGCTAATTGAATTTTCTTTTGGTCCATAATTGCTTGACTGGCTAGCTTTAATTATCATACTCTCAGATAAAATCTAATCCTCTAGGAAAGTTGATACAAAGTAAAATCACAGCGGTTAAGTGTCAATACCAATGATATTTTCTTTTGGCGAACTTTAAATCCTAGGTCATATCAGAAAATACGTGACTAAATTTGAGCCAACCACTAATTAAGTAAGAAAATGCTCCCTTTAAATTGTGTGTTCCCTTAAAAACGCAATCTCAAATGTTGTTTTAATATAAAAAAAGTGGAAAGTAATTTGGTCTACGCTCATTGAGTTCCTATATTAATTATAACTGAGGATAGAATTGAGTACTGGAAAGAGGAATGAAGTTGGTTTAAACTAGGTGGAGAAATATGGGTAGTTGCCCAAGTTGTCGAGGTAAATTATTTTCAACGAAATAGGGTGTCAACACACTGGTACTGCGAACCTGGTTTCAGAAAATTAACAGAAGTTGAAGAAAAGGCCGAAAATACAGTAAGTAAGGGAATAGGGTAAATCGGCGTTCACTACGCATGCACACCATTTCTTAAGGATTTGTACTTAAACTTCGTCGGGAAACAGCAGTAAGTTATAAACGTGGCATTGCTAACTTCGACACGCTGATTGCTCGGTATCGAATGATTTTTCTGACTTAGTATTACATTGCATGTCAATAAACGTCCAACGAAAGAATGTTAATAGGCTCCGCACGGTGATGGCAGCTGGGAACTGGATATGACAAAGAACCCTATGTGTATATATAAGCAGTGCACAATAATTAATATACCTTAAATTCATCGTCTTCGTTCTGTACACCCAGCCTGTTGTTCTTATTGGCCAGGATCCTTCTTTGTACAGTACCCATGGTTTTCGATCCTTTGACCGTTCCGCCCATCACCAAATTGCTGAATGTGTTTCGTCTCTCTGGCGGCATATTGGATAGGTTGGACATCGAACCGCTTTTTATCCTCGCCTTGATCGTGTTGATCATTGAGGGTCTGTAGTCTTTCGTCTGCTGCTTTTCCAGCTTTTCGTGCATGTGTTCCGTTTTGGCTTTATGTTTGTTATAATTCTGAAAAAGTTTAATTAAAAAATATAAAAATGTTGTTACAAAATTTTAATCTTACCCTGAGTCTCTTTTTCGCATTTTCCTTAGCCTTCTCCTTCATAGCCTTTACTTTCTTCTTATCGCTAGCCTCTAGTTTAGCGGTGACTCCGTCCAAGAACCTTAAAATATCCTCCCTGTTATTTATGCCTGATAGTTCTTGAGCTGTCCGGCCGTCTATGTCGGTGTTATAAATGTTGGCACCGAAATTTACTAGGAAGGTTACGATGCGCATGTGACCTTGGGCAGCTGCAAGATGTAAGGCCGTGTTACCGAAGAGATCTGCTTTGTCCGGATCGCCACTGAAAATTTAAAAACACATTCTCAAAACTGTGATAGTTGTTACGTGTAGTGTATTCTGCTGAAATGTTTTGAGCAGTGTATAATCTGAAAACCTAGCTACTTACCCTCTACCGCATAAGAGCCTTAGAGCTTCCAGATTTCCATGGAAGGCAGCATAAAGAGTCGGGGTCATGCCCTGCTCGTCACGTCCATTACAATCTCTGCTGGTAGCTTCTTTTAGGATTTCTAGGACCCCATCTTTTGCGGCTCTAAAATTGATTAAGTATTCAGTGTTGCAAGACTTTAAAAAATAATTGCCGTATTTTTTTCTCTAAAGGTTGCCAAATCTCACTGATATTCCATAGATTTATTTTTGATGGGAAAAATTTGTTAAAAATTTGAAAATGGGGAATTTCAAAAATTAAACAATTATTATTGTCATTCTCTGCAAATGGAAAACGCAAAAAATTGCAGCGTGTACGAGCAGAAACCAATAAACCACTAAATCAACCAATTAAATATTTTGTAATTACAAGATCAATCGACTTACCTGTAAGGAAGATCAATCGGAATTATCCGAGCATCTCCGCCATCCCTCATTACACTTTGTAGTATACAACTTTTTCCCAATCGGTACAATTTTTAAAGAAGTTATTTAAAAACATGGTGATTCAGCCGACCCTGGCTAGCCGCTCGAGCTCATCGCCTTGATGCATCATTACAATTTTGGTTCGTGAGATTTTTGATTACATTGCATTTGGGGTGATAGGGAGAAGGTAAAGACTGGGTGGGTTTGTAATGAGGGATGGCGGAGATGCTCGGATAATTCCGATCGATCTTCCTTACAGGTAAGTCGATTGATCTTGTAATTATCCTTCGCATCTCCGCCATCCCTCATTACACTTTGTAGATGTTTAAAGTATTTGCGATGTAATCTACATTAACTGAAAACTGCGAGTTTTCTGTAGTCCTAGATTTGTAAGGCCCTTTTTATAAACTAAAATTCAAATTTATAACCATTAGATTTAATAACACACATCATGAAGGTACATATATCATGTTTAACGCTTAACTGATATTAACCTTTAACTTATTTTTAATACTATACCAATATTCTTATGTAATATGATAACAAGTTGGTAAGTAAGTTATAATTGTAGCTTAATATTTATATGATTCCTTAGAGTTTATGGTTCAATAAACAAGATGCCAATCCAGTGGGATTACCCACGCCAAGTTTTTTATAGAATTTCGAGAATACTTTTGATTTTTCTGTCGAGCCAGCTGTCTTCTGAATGGTTTGTAATGTAACTCCCATTCTTTGAGCTGCTGAAGTTGCCCCGTGTCGCGTGCTGTGTGCCCCAAAGATTTCCGTGTTTATACTGCCGGCTTTTAGTATTAACTTGACCCATCTGCTAATGGTTTGACTGTTGTCTGGGTGATAGGGCTTTTTGTGAGTGACTATTACATTTTGTTTGGTTTTGCTACTTGTGGTATCGATTGCATCTGCAAATGCAACGATCAATTAGCATATTTACAGTATCTGTGAATGCCGTAATTTCTGTTTTTGAACAAAAAAATATGTTCACTAGCTGCAACTGCAATTGCAGACAGTGGAGGGTACGATCGATTGTATCTGCTAATACAACGAACTATTCACCTTTTATTGACTGGTAGCACCCTTTTATGCGTTCTATGTAAGTCTCTAAATGTGTGACTATACATAGTCCAGGTTGATTAATAAAATAAGGTAATATCAAACTAGGTTGAAGCCTGTTTAAGCCACTTGCTTTTATTTTATCCGGGAATCTGATTTCAATTATGTATTCATATTTAAAAATATTGTCTATTTTTACTTCCGGGTTGTCCGTGATTTGTGTGCCGTTATTAGTATTAAGAGTGTTACTAGCTTTAAAGTTAGATTTGTAGATTTAAGAATTCGTGAGGGTACATACTCTTTAAGCGCTGTAGAACTGGGTAGGAATTCCAAGTAATTGAGTATTTTGATTTTGGGGGTCTTATGTTAAATGTTCCATTGAGAAACCTTTTTATAACCGCTTCGTCTTTTGTTTGGGATGACTCCGAAGACAATTGAATATTTAGGAGCTCAAGAATAAGTTTACGGTTTTATTATATATTTGTTGGCGCTTAGAAAAACAGAAATTCCCCTATTTATTGTAAGTATTTCCGTATTGTTTGAGGGCGCTAACTGTCAATGAAGAAATAATCACTTTTATCGCTTCATTAGGTACGCTTTGTTATAGAATAGCTCTCCTGACAATGAGGAAGTTTCATCAATTTTTGTTTTGTTTTTTTTTTTATTACTGCTGATTTCGATAGCCCATGAAAAATAAGTAAACATGTTTTTTCTTTTTACCCTAAGCCGAAAAATGAGGCAGATACAACGCCTTGAGATGTCCTTATGACGTCTTAATACACATGAATTGTTACGTCACACCATGCATGGTATATCTATATATACAAAACTAAAAACTGGTATAGCTCTTGTAATATTCATCTTTAGCGGAAATAAAAAAATACGTATCGATTTTTTTTTCTTTAATTTTATTCTTTTTTTTTACGGTTCTATAGTTTGCAATAAAAAATAACCAGTTTAATTTCTCAGGAAACTTCGTAATTTCCCTACAGCCAGAGAAATTTTCTTCCACAATGGTTGTTTCTCTCCGCAAGGAGATGTGAGTAAGTATTTTTCAGGGTAAAGATAATAGACTGTTCTGCCAGTAGGTCCCTTTTCTCTTGTATAAACCCCAAAAGTGAGCATGGTTGCGGGGGAATAACTACGCTTTTTTTTATATAAAACCTAAATCTTGTAATGTTTATGTAATTTTATTTATACTTTTAAGCAATTCTCTTTTGAATTACCAATAACTAGCCAATTGTCTAAGTAGAGTACAGTTTTTATACTCTTTAATTTTACGTATCTTACAACTGGTTTCAGTTTTGTGAAAAGATATGGAGCTGTACATAAACCAAATGAAACACAATTAAATTGGTATAGTACGTTGCAAAAAACGAATCTTAACAACTTTTTTGACTACTGTGCATAGGGATAAGGAAACATGCATCTTTAAGAGGTCAGTTTACCCCAAGAATGCGTATTTTGAAATTAAATTTTTTGCCGTCCTATGTAGTCTTCTACTTGTGGTGTCCTATTGAAAGGGATTTTATAATCCTGTACCCACTCTATTATTGAACTGTTTACATTTTTTCTCTGCTAATTTTGAACGTATAATTCTAGTTCAGACGGTTGGCTAATT
>MU192938.1:12870-26374 GCA_016904865.1 Pissodes strobi | reverse complement strand
GTGTCTACTTACTTGAGATTCGAGACAAGACTCAATTAATATTGGTTCGAGACAAGACTCTATTGTGAGAACTCCCATGGGCGACTGACATGGGGCGCTAGTATAGCGATGGTACAGCATCTTACTTGAGAGAGAGTGATTGCAAACATGTGAGTTCACTTACTTGGGTTTCGAGACAAGACTCGATTACTTGTGGTTCGAGATAAGACTCGATTGTAGAATTCCCATGAACGAGACTAATGGGGACGCCAGTACAGCGATGGTACAGCGTCATACTGAGATTAATGGCAGACAGAGTGCCGATAAATACCTTTTCGTAGGTTTGAGGATGAGCATGGCTAGATACCACAATTCACTTGAGTTGAGAACTAGAGGGATTATGACGGCTCAAAACGCGAAACTGCCCGGCATGCCGGCGGGAAACGGGAGCGCCCTCTTAAACTTAACATCAGCGATTGTCTAGCATAAACTTATACATTTTAACACAGATCTGGTCGAATTACGCTGACTAGGAATTATAAATTCGATTATTAAAGATCGGAATTTTAGATGCCCCTAGATAATCCTAAAACTTCCTAGCTATAATGCTAGGAAGTTTTAGGTTGGGTGAAGTGGCTATCCTGTATTATGCGCTGTGATTGATCGACTCGGCGTAGGATACGCGGCCTGGTTCAGATGAGTAAACGTGGTTTCAAGAGGTGGCGCTAGTAATATCGCCGGGATACAGCGGCTTTTTGTAGCAAGCGCTGTGATTAGTCAGATGCCTTTCGAGGCAGCTTTGCTTTTAGCTTTCTAGACTGATTGAAGCAGTGGATAAACGTTGTAAACAAGAGATGGCGTTAGTAGTATCGCCATGGATTTTAATTTCTCTTTGGAATGCGAGCAGTGGCGTGGAATGTAAAAATTTTATAAAATTAAATCGTTAGATTTGAAAGCGTGTTCAAAATGGTTTTTGAACGTCACTATTTCAATTATTGTTTCCGCTCAATACCTTTGACGAGAGAACTTTCTACTTCCATCATTACTTTTATTTCTTTATTTCTGTTTCTGTCAGAACTGGCTAGTCCTCTACTTTATAATAGTCAGGTATCATATTATACAAAGTTCCCTTTTTATATTTCATAATACGTAGTTTAGGCAACCTTCTGTTCTGGTCGGTATTTCTATATCATCCGTTCTATTTTTGTTAAAAATAGCGCCCAAACATTAATTTGTACTTTGTGGATGCTTCTTTCTCTAAATTTTCGCTTAGACTTTCCTAACTGATTTAAATACATTTTGATTTATCGGAAATTCAAGTGAAATAAGCAAGAGCAAAAATATCATTTGCTTAGCGTGCCCAGTTTGGCGTAGAAACAGAAACATAATAAAACAGAAATAACAAACACATGAAAGAAAAATATGAGTTACCTATTGGTTATTATGATAAATATTCAAAATGTAGTTCGTCTGTTTTGATACATTTTTAAATTAATCATGTAATTCTATACGGATTTTGCTGCCAACCTTCAAAATTTTAGGTGTATTCTCATGCAGGTCGTTTTGGAGAGAATTTCTAAGGTTATAGTCCAAAGGATTTGGGTCTGGACTAATTGTTGTCATAAAGCCGCGATTTACAGTCCATTTGATTAAAAGTATATGGTTCAATAATTCTGTTAACCCTCTCCCGCTATAAGAACATCATCTTGCTGTCACCATAGCTGTTTCAACATGTCGAAAGGCTCATTTGAAAAATAAATCTTCAAAGTCATTTCTTAACAGTTGTGTTGCAAGATGCTTTACTAAAGATGAGAAAATTGTTAAGAATTCATTTATTTCATTAAAATTCCCAAATAATATCGTTTCATCCAGAAAATATATTTCAGTATCATTGGACGTTGATTCCCTCTTTTACCGATATACAAAGAGATGATGTTATGACTAAAATATGAAATGCTATTATATCCAGCGAGTTTACATTTAATTTAAATTCCAGAAACATTCTATGAATCTTTCTGTCATATTGGTTTTGATAGGTACTTTGTTTAAAATATAACAGTCCCAAATAAAATGTATGGGGTTTCTGAATCAAGTGCCATAACAAAACACTATCATCATAACCAGTGGCATGTGAGTACCAGTATCACTATTTTCTGTACCATATAATTACCTTTAATGCCACCTAGATCTTACAGAATAAAAAGGGACAGGACTCTTTCGGTCCTGGCCTCCCGAGTGTAAATTTGCGCACGCGCCAATAATTATAAGGCAAGCAGAAAAACCTAAAAAAGACTTTACGTTTCGATATCAAGTCTGCTTTCTGGCCCTTAAGGTAATTAATTGGAATAACGATAAATTCGTCATAACAATATAGAACACATCTGCATCACTGTTATTTTTTTTAACATAATAGCTTTTGAGGTTTAAAAAATCTGAAAATATTAAGCTGTGAAAATTTGTTTCCATATTTGCAACAATTCAACCCGCAAATGCCAATAAATGCGAGAGAATTGTCTCATCTGAATAGACATTTATACATCGTAACTTTTCTCGTCAAAATCAGACTGGAACTCAGTAGTCGCTTTGAAACTTCAGTTTAAGATATAAATCACCGAAAATAAGCTGGGCGGGCATGAAATCAA
The DNA here is from genome assembly GCA_016904865.1 of Pissodes strobi. NCBI lineage: Eukaryota > Metazoa > Arthropoda > Insecta > Coleoptera > Curculionidae > Pissodes > Pissodes strobi. The sequence goes on along the minus strand of MU192938.1, from coordinate 23,753 downwards.
TAATACCGAATATAGATGTCCCACTGACGAAAAAAGCTAAATAAATGTCTGCCTTGCAATTGTTTGACGTGTCACGATTTGTTGGGGGAAACGATATTTACGAAAACGGCGCGTGGGGAATTCGAAAGGATGGAAACGGAATTGCAAGTGAATTGGGCTATAAGTTTTATTTTATGAAATGTATTTCAATTTTCATTTCCTATTTTGAAAACGTGCTCGTTGGAAAAGGTGCTTGTGCAGCTCGCGACAATAAGGAAATATCGAAATATATAACTAAAGTTCCGAGTTATATATTTGTGGTCCAATACAATTTGCAATTTATTGAATTGAAATTCTCAGCATATTTCTAATATTGAAATGACGTAAAAATAAAGTTTTATGTAGTAAATTATTACTTGACGAGGAAATTTGCTAATTAATATTGATATAATAACTGCCTTCGTTTGCAAAATAATAACTTGGTTTATATTTACGTATTTTCTATTATTTCATCAACATGGTCTGATAACATTTAGAGAATTTTAATAGTTTTAAGTTAGAAAGAAATTTCATCATTCTGGTGATGATCTGCTCTTTTATGTTTATAATTAACTTAAGCCTTGTAAATGGCATTCACTTCTTGAGGAAATATGCCAATAAAAATATTCTTCTATGTAGGGATTTATATTTCTCTTAGCTTCAAATTTCTTCATAGTAATAAAATACTGGCCTAGTTTTAACGTGCTATTTTCTAATTTACATATTTTGAAATGGAAATAAGCCTCTACACTACATCTTTGCTGTCATCAACCAGATCCGCCATTATCGGCATAACAACATATGCTACAAGTACGAAATTCCTGAATTTTAAGACACAAACCTAACGAAAAACTGGTAAAAATTACCGAAGGCGTTTTTAAAACTCTGCAATAATTTTAACATGGGTATCATACACCTCAAAATTGTGAATGACCTTCTATTGAATTTAATTTTCGAGCAAACTTGCTAATAGAGCCTGGTTTATATAGCGATTTATGTTTCTTCGCGATTAAGCCTTGTCTACAGTAATAAACTGAAAGGCAAAGTACATTTCCAGAGCAGTTGTCAAAATTTTATGTTTTGAAATGGAAATGCATTTCATTAAGCAGTACGTCATTAATCTGTCCGACATAATTTGGTATTAATATTATTTACTAAATTTCAAGTTTTTTTAGCTTTTGGCCTATTAAAAGACTCTGGAAAATTACTTCACTTTCATAACATATTTTGCCACGTTCACTGACCAGCCGTAGATACTACTACATACCTCTTGATCCCAGGTACTCACGGAGTTATTTTGACAATAAAATTTAAAAAAATACACTGTAGTATATACAAATAATTATTTTAAAATTAATTGGGTATTTATATGAACGTCATCCAACTTAAATTTTAGAAAATCGTATGCCCAGAACATGCTGTTTTATCTTCCTCACACTATTTTATAGATACAGAAGTAATTATTCTAAGAGCTTAATGAGACTATGTATTATACCCAAGCGTTTGCTGATGATCTGATCATCTGGTTATTGATGTCTGCGACATCGGTCGTACAGGAAAACTCGTGCATTGAGCACTCCATCTGATAGAAAGATGATGCGAGGGAAAAAACTCAGGGTCGACCTGGAAAAGGCCTTATTAGTACCATTTGCGAGGAAGCGTAGACTGGGATGCATTATTCCAGTCATCAACATGTTCGGACAACTAGGTGGTAATACTGCACTCTAAATTGACCTGAAAAGCGAATAATATTCTATGGGCTTGTAAAAGAGCTTTTGAAAGTGTGTGGGACCTACAGCCGAGGATCCTTCACTGGATTTACACGGTTGTAGTTCACCCCATTAACACTCACGAGGCCATTGTATTCCGCAAATGGCCATGTTAGACAGAGTTGAGACAGAGAAATGCGTGGGAATTACAGGTGCGAAGAGTACGGTATCCGTCAGGGTTCTTGCGAGACTGGCTGGGTTGCCGCCCCTCGAACTATTCCTAGAGTATGAGGCCTTGAAGTCTGTATACAAACTGAAAGGTTTCGGTTGTCTAAGGAATAATAAGCGGAGAGGATACACCAGAATCTATCCGGAACAAATAATGAGGGCGAACAACATTCAGATCAATTAGACCCCTCATATTATCACTTAGCCGATAGGTATAGGTGGTTGAGGTTGAATCACAGCCTACGTCCGATTAATAGCACCGTCTGGTACACGGGCAGTTCTTGAACGGAGAGTGGTACTGGAGCCGGTACATATGGATAAACCATAGAGAAGAGACTTGCCTTTGCTCTTAGGGCTTTTGCAACTGTGTTCTAGGATGAGATGTATTCGATCAGCAAAAGCAGGTATGAAAACCTGTTAAGAGCCTTCACTCAGAGAGCAGCTGCTGGCTCTTGAGTCTGATGGAGTTAATTCTGCTGTCTGAGTATAGAGATATCTTGGGGGGCTTAGCCGCGCATAACAGGGTCAGAACGGTTCCAGGCCACCCCAATATTTCAAAGAACGAACAGGTCGATCGTCTCGTACGTCAAATTCATTCATTCAAATCTAAAAGGAAATTAAGCATTTTTATCCATTTGGTAATTAGAGGTTGACATATTATATGATGCTAGTAGAAATTTAGAAAACACGACGTCATGCACTGCGGGCAATTAAAACTGAATCATCTCATTTCTTCTGAGTTTCCTAACAATATTTGCATCTACGACAAATTATTTTTTATCTGCACCTTTAGAACAATTTTCGACAGTCATCGTGTATCAAAGAGAAATAGCACATTCGGCGTGATATCTTGAAAACGGAAAATCGGATCGCCAAAAAAAGTTATTCTCCCTAAAACCGTGCCACATCTCACAATTTCACTCGGAGCCGTTTTCAGGAAAAATGCTAAATATCTTAAAATAACCTAAATGAGGAATAATAAATAGCCGAACGAAGACAAGACAGCTTTGAGCGTTACACACTTTTCCGTAGACAGTTCAGTCCTATCTACTGCTAAGGAAACAGTGTACTAAATGCGCCAAAAGAAGTTTTTACTTCAAAAATAATTGTCAAGTAACTGATTTCCGTTATCCTAAATTTGGACAAATTTGCTAGGGAAAATTGGAATGACGCATTTACGAGGAAAAATATTATTGCATCTATATCTAGAAAGGCCTATGAAGGGCAAACAACCTTATTTTGTATCTAATCTTCCTTAAACAAAAGATGACTCATGTTTGTTAGGGATTTAACTTATCTATACTAATAAACTGCTGTGTTAGTTTGGGTTAGTTAAGTTACTATCTACCTCAGCGACATGATCTTAATTATCAAGATATATCTACGTAAGTCATACTAAATTTCAGATTTTTGGAACTTTTCCGACGCCAAAAACTTTGAAAATGTGTCTTAATTTTCTGGACATGTTTTATTATTATATGGCTATCATACACCTATAAGTTGTGAATAAAATTATATTGAAATCCTTTTTCGAGCATATTGGTTAAATGGTTAATAATCGATAATTCCTTGGGTTTAAATATAAATAAAGTAATATGAGAGTATAACAAACCAACGAGTAGCGACAGCTGGGGGACCAAATTTTTCTGCGCATGCGCGAAATAAGATGGATTTCCGTTAAACTGACTTTTATTGTAGCGCGTTAGTTACGAATTCTGATAAGTGCGTTTTAATGTTGAATTGTGTCGTAATATCTAAATTTTAAAACTGAATAAGTGTATAATCATGCCGGGTATTACTTGTGCATATCGTGCCTGTTCAACTAGGTCTGGAGATGGAAAATCTTTCTTCACATTTCCTAAAGACTAAAGATTATGACCGGTAAGTACATACCTACTAACACAATGTAATGGTTGTTTTTTTTTAATTGAAATTTAAATTAATTGTTGAATAAATGCTCTTGAAGAATAGATAAATATTGACACATGACTATTAGTAGTGAAAAAAAAACAATTTATAAGTGAGAAAAGACTGTTCTAAGTTTTTTTTTTGTCCATCAACAACACAACAACATATATCTCCAAATTCTACATTGAGCTAAAATTTTCAAAAGTAGAATAATAATGCACCCGTATGTGTGCTTAAAAAATGGTCTCCCTTAATTAGAGTATGTTCCTATAAAATTTGTTATGCTGTTCTCACATGAAGGGTCTTTGGGCAATTTCCAGCAATATAATTCTATTGTAAAGGAATTAAATGATTCCGGCCTGTATTAGTTTGTAGAAGTTATTTGTTGTAAGGCCTGGGTTTTATGTTTAGTAAGCCTGATATTTTTCATATGGCCATTCGCACGGCCTCTCTTAATCCAAGATTAAAGTTAAGGTGCACATTATCTGGTATATTTGCATCAAAAATACACCAGATAAGGTGCACCTTAACCTAATCTTGGGTTAAGAGAGGCCGTGCGAATGGCCATTAGTAGGCTAAAAAGAGAACCTAACCAACGATTTCTATTTCGCGGAAAAGGAAAAATAGAAGAGCGATTCGGTTTGTGTAATCACAAAATGTTTTGTGTGTGTAATGTAAAAAGTTTCTCGGTTATAGTATATTGTGTAACTAGGAGGAAAAGCAAAACATTCCTGGACGACTGTGGTAGTTGCTGGACGAGGCGCAGCCGAGGCCAGCAACACAGGAGTCCAGGAATGTGCTTTTCCTACGAGTTGCACATACTATTTTTTATCCGATCGAAATTAATTAGAATACGTACTTATAAAAATAGAGCCAAATATTACTCTAAATAAAATCGGTGTTACAAATTTAAACTTAACATAATATCAAGTTTTGAATCGAGCGAGCTTGAAGTTTATTACGTAGCTACGGAAACTACAGCTAAATGTTACTTTTGATACACGTCAGATCTGACAAACAAGGCATTTGAATAGGACAGAAATGTTACATTCCCGGCCTAGGACGGGAATGTTATATTCCCGGACAGTTATTTTCTATTCTTGTACAGTTATTGCATGTTGCCAAGCAATGCCTACAATATACTGGAATCATGACTTTTGCGGTGAGAAAACACATCGGAAAGGTGTCATTTTTCGTCCGATCGGATAAAAAATAAGTAGCATAACGTGTCTTTAATGGGTTTGAATCACAGATGTAAACAATTTCTAGAGACACCTCTGGATACCTATTAGGTATATACCTAGATTCATAACAGAATATTATCATTAATAATAATAACACACATATTGTGTTGATGTATTCCAGTATACCTTTACAGATAGAAGTATTGCATTCTTTCAAGGATTTTGTAAATGATGTATCAGAGAAGAACAGGTAATATGGTAGTCATAGACGAGTTTATATCGATTAACTTATAACAAAATTACATCACACTTAATATTTGGAGGTTTTGCTCTAGGTACTCTAGTTTTGCCAAATGTGTAGATGTCTAATTCAAATCCACTTACATTTTGATTGCGAATTGTAAAGACACCACGCAGAACTTAGTTGGCATGCCTCGATGTGTTTGCAGGTAAATCTTTATAGCAATTATTCATTGACATAAAAAATTTAAGTATCAGTATTGTTTCTAATGGCACAAACTACTACAGCTATTTCGTTTGTCTATCATTATGACTGAATTTAGCAACAGCATTTTGAATTCCACGAGTAGACAAATTTTATTGGTTAGATTTATTATTTACAAGTGAGTTACAAAACAGTAATTACCCTGACAGGTACTCAAAATTCAGATATTTCACCTCATCCTATAATCACACTAATTCAATAAACAATATGTACTAGAAACACTACCGGTTTTATGAGTCATGTACCCAACATAAAGTACCTACTGGTCACATAAATAGTTCCAGTTTTTATCAGAGTTGTACTAATTGATATTTGTCAGACACTTTACTTGGTCTAAGATGATACTGTTTGGCTTCAATTAAATAGCCTTACCCTTGTTGTTGATACTGTATCAACAATATCTTCATTCTCATTATCACTTTCAGGTCCTAGTATTTCAAAAGATGAAGAAACAAAATGGGTGAATTTGGATGATATTTAACCAATGAACGTAAGACAAGATAATCGTGTTCTACCTTCTCACCTTTCACCAACTATATATACTAAAATGCTGCACTGTCAATCAGGACTACACAATAAAACCGTATATAAGGCCCTTGAATTCAAAATGAAGACAATGACTGATAAGGAAAAATACTGCATCCTTTGTATCGATTGTAGGCACTCAACTAAAGGGTGATAAACTTCGTACTACTTTAGAAGACTGTATTTTAAATTTAAAGAATATATCTTTAAAAGTGGAAGGCATAGCAAGTGACATGGGCTCGAATTTTATTGATTTGACTAAATGTCTAGGAATTACACCTGAAAATACAGAGTTTCAGGTAGGAGGTGAGGATATGTTCTATATTTTTGACCCATGTCATTCAATTAAGGCCACCCGCAGTAACTTAAGGCAGCACACCTTTTGCTTTCAGGGTAGAAAAACGTCTTGGTCATTTATTAAATGTTTCTATAATTCCAATAAAAAGCAGTTCTACAGGTGTGCACCCAAACTCACCACTAATTCTCACCTTAATCCCACAACTTTTCAAAAAATGAGTGAGTTATGCCGCTCAACTTTTGAGCCACTCAATTGCCAGTGGCATGAATACATACATGAGTTTGGGTGCACTTCCAAATGAAACTTTTGCAAAAATTTAAATTGTAGTAAAATTTAATAATCTATTTGATATCTTGAACTTCCTATCATTAAACAATCCTTATAAATTTAAGAATGTATTTGACGGATCTGATTCATAGTTAGAATTTTTAAACGAAGCTTTGGTTTTTTTGTCAAATTTAAAGGTATTAAACAAAAATGGTCCAGATTATTAAATGTTGGTCTATTACAATAAGAGGTCTTCTCAATTTATGGCAAAAACTTTTAAACTGTAGGTGTAAATACCTTAAAACCAGAAGACTGATTGTTTAGAAAATTTTTTTGGAAGTGTAAGGCAAGAGGGAGACAATTGCATAAATCCCACACCAATACAGTTTCAAAGTACCTTCAGAAAATTATTTGTGCAGATTTATTTCCGCTCAAATCACATGAATTGTAGGGAGAATTTAGATGATGTCCTCATTAGTTTAAAATCCATGGACGTGGTAGAAATTATTAATAAGGAGTCGGAAACACCAACTGCAGCAATTTCCATGCCTGATTGCAATTACCATAAAGAAACCGCTTCAACACAGACTGCTTTCTATTATGTCTGTGGATATTTGATGAAAAGGTGTCTGGAAGTACATTCATGTGACATTTGCTATTATTTTAGCAGATAATGTACTAGTATTGATGTAGACAAACTTTTGTCTCATTTTAAAGCTCTTGATGCAACCAAAGGTACTTTTGATGGTTTATCGTCACTACCAGAAAGGTGGGTACACCCTACCATTTTATATACAGCCTTGAAAGTATTTCCAACTCGCAGTTTGGGAACATATGTACAGGCGAAAAAAAATCTAATTATCTCGTGAATATATTTGAAAAAGTACAATTTCTCCATCCCTATTCAAATTTTCCCAAGCTGATTGTATTAAAACTATTTATAAGACTAAAAATATTTTATACTTTAAAATTTAATAATAGACATCTCAAGTGTAATAGTTATGATAAAAAAGGCATTCGGAAATTGAAAATCCTATCACATGCATGTATGTATGTAAATTGTATCGTTTAGAGCTGTGTGTGTTCTATTTAAGCAAAAGGTTTAAAGCAATATTTTTTTTGAGTTATTTGATCTTGATATGGTATTGTTAATTTGTGCTCATAGCTTTGAGTAATACTGTTCTCATTTTTATTTTTGTATGGTTTATTAATAGGGTTATATAACGGTAAATATTTACCGTAATGTTTATGTCTAAAGCTAGTATTGTTTATATGATAGCAACCACTAATTTATTATAAGCATTATTATATTCATTATGTCTTAGTATTTAGTATATGTAGGTATATTTATATAATAATAAATGTAAAGCACAGCGACCTTTAACTATGAATAATTAAAAGCATTGGCATTAGGTGGTCAGTATTGAGTCCCAGATAATCTAGGACCACCTAGGAACACCACTGTCTTCATTCATAACAGTGGGTGTGAGGGTTAGAATTCCTCAAGACAACTCGGATAAGTAAGTACTCCTGACTTACAACTCCTCAGCCTACCGATAACAGTTACAGGATTAATAAAAACTTTTTGGTTGTGCTGTTGCAAGTTTTAATTTTCCTCCTTGTTTCAAAGGTTCAAAAAATATACCCAATACGTTTGTAAATATAACTTATCGTAATTTAAAGAAATGAAGTACTATTAATAATAACAAAGAAGTTGCTGAAACTAGTATAATAAGAAATATTTATTTGAGAACCGCTGAAAACGTCGTACAATATATATTTTTCTACTACCTATTAAAAACCTCTGCCACACCTTTTCAATAACCTCCAAATCAGGCTCAAAGTGCTTTATTTAGGTTAAAAATTGACATCAACTTAACATGATTCATGAAATACAGGGGACAGGGGTTCATTTTTCTCTCAACGCGCCCTCATTAAAGGAAACTAATTATTTAAATAAAATCCCAAGAACTATTGAGATTCCTTTAACAATAAACAGTATTTCATAGAAGAAATATAAGTAACATATATTTTTGTGATGAAAGCTTTCAGAAATTATTATCGACAAAGGTGACAGGAAGTAGGAAAAAAGGGTAAATTATAGAAAAGCTTTAAATTCTACTGAGTCGGATTCAAATATGAAACTTGAGCAATTTTCCACTTCAAGTTTCTTATAGTGTAGTCGCAGAGTCTCTTCCTATCGAGCCTTTTCATGGTTTGAGCAGTTTACAAATAGGATGTCTTTCTGTCATCGGCTCTGCCGGAATCGGTCCCTTGAACATCAAAAGTGCCGACACTTTATGTCGCTACTCGTTGGTTTGGTTTGTTATACTCTGGTAATATCCTCTTTCACTAATTCTCTATTTTCTAATTGGTGTGCGATATAAACTAAATTTCACACTTTGTGAGGCATTAATCCTACCCAAAATTTTTAGATTACTTAAATGTCTATAAATAAAATTTTTATAAACATCGATCTTTTATAATCACAATGCTCTTTCGCATCCCGATATATTTTTCCTGAATCTGTTTTAGTCCTTATTTTCTGAGTTTTACCCGCACGGAATTTTGCGCGGCTCAACCAACGATAATACGTCAGCCAATATAAATGCTGACGTTTATTAAGGTTTCTACGAATGAAATTTCGTTTTATCGGATTTTGTTTGGTGCAATTTTTATGTCGTTGCCTGTCAAAAATCTATCAGCCCCTTTCATTCGTATTAAGTCACCATCTAGGCTTTAGTTCAATTTAGTTGAACTTTTATTTAAAATAATTTTCACTTTAAGAAAATATATATTCGCCTTAAAGGGAAATGTGACAAAGATTTGAATCCTGAAATAAATGAATTTGCTTTCACCTCACCGTACGTGCAGTTTTTGCAGTATTGAATCCTTTGAAGCATACAGCAGTAACAAGGAACTATTGCCTAAGAGGAAAAGTACTTATGACTATATGGCTAAAGTGGCCAAAGTCAATGTTTTATTAAAACTTCTTTGATATACCACACTTTTTTCAGAAGTGTTACCGATATAATGGCCAATGTGTCTAGTTATGATCTGTAGAAATGTCTTTTAACACCTTGCCTGACCAGTGGCGTTTCTTTTTACAAAAGAAAATTGTGGACACATAACCTAACGATTTGTAAGAGCCGTGGTACTAAAAATGCTGCCACATGTTTTTATGGGACGTTGAGAGTTAGGAAAAAACGTCATTTTTATTACCTTATATCAAAAGTCTTCCACAAGAGGTTAATTATATAATATTTCATTGCAATTGTTGTCCTTGACAAACGGGAAATATTTTTCTACCTATTTTGTTTCTGACGGTAATTGAAGAGAAATGCAGGAAGAAAACTGAAAATTAATCACAAATTTCTAGTGCCCGGTCATACGAACATGGAAGGGGATACGATTCAATATAATTGCCAACAAATTTATTCTGATGACCTGAGTCATCATTACAGCTAAAACATGTCGACCCATATTTTCCGAATATATCAAGAAACAAGTGAATAAACATTAAAAAGAGCTAAATCAGTCTAAACACAAATAATAGGTTTGATATCCCTCCCTAAAGGTTGTTCCGTCTAATTAAAATTACGATGTAAATCAACAAAATAACGCCAACAGAAAGGACCGAACATGGTCTCAAGCTCTCCACTGGGATTATTTGATTGCCACAAGCCTTAGAGGTCACTAACTTTAGTCAACACATGAACTGCCTAGGGACATTTTGATACATATAACTACGTGGAGATAATTAGTTGTAAACTTGATATGTGATAGCATGAAGATACTTAGTTCTAAACATTAAATGTTCGTATGCGATACATTTAACAGCGCAATAAGTGCCATAAACAACTTTTCCTTACGACACTACGTAGCTATCATTATTTATGCATATGAAAATAACAGTAACACTTAGATTTCTTGAACCGGTATCACATCCATCATTATTTTCGGTATATCCTAATGAAAATTTTTAAAACATACTTATGGAGAACATAGAAAGATTACATAGTCTTCACATTGCAGTGAACAAAAGAATATCAAATTTTAACCAGTTTTTAATGGGTATCTATTGAGACTAATGCTCATCAAGGCTGCAAAACAAAAATTTTTTAATAGATATTCTAAATATATTAAAAGTTTAAATTCCTTCAGTTTCATTGGAAGATGCTTATAAGTCGTTACAATAATAATAATAATAATAATAATAATAATAATAATAATAATAATAA
>MU192938.1:532-12860 GCA_016904865.1 Pissodes strobi | reverse complement strand
TAATAATAATAATAATAATAATAATAATAATAATAATAATAATAATACCACGTCTGTTCTGACTTACTCTTTTGGAATCTTAAGATGGACAAAAACCGAACTAGAAGGTATCCAGAGGTTGACACGAACAATGATGACGAAGAACAACAACCACCATCCTAAGGCGTCCACTATTAGAACAACGCTACCCCGAAAGGACGGAGGAAGGGGCCTTACCAACTTACACTCTCGGCAGGTGACAAAATTGCGTGAATTCTTTTACAGGAAAGCCGAAACACCGGGTCTACATCGAGTTATATCCAAGACCGATAAGGATTAGTCACCTCTGAACCTCGCCTCGCCTGAAGCAGATTTCAATGGAGTTTCAGATACTGCGAAGTTCGAACAATGATCACAAAAGGCATTGCACGGACATCATTACGACCTCAATCAGCCTCATATTGACAAGGAGGCATCAAATAAATGGCTTACTAGCGGTACCCTTTTCCCAGAAACTGAAGGCTTCATGATCGCTATCCAAGACCAGGTTATCAGTAATAAGTACAAGAAGTTTGTCATCAAGGACACCGACACCCGATCCGACAAATGCAGGAAGTGTCAAGAATCATCAGAGACTATTCAACATATAACAGCTGGTTGTACCGTGTTAGCTAATACTGACTATCTGCATCGACACAATCAAGTGTGCAAATCGTTCACCAGAAACTGGCCAACAAGTACGGTCTTCTCAACACCTATACACCGTACTATAAGTACCAGCCACAGAAGGTTCTCGAAAATGACAATTTTAGACACTACTACGATAGGTCCATTATCACCGATAGACTGGTGACGAATAACAGGCCTGACATAGTGGTGATGGATAAAAGAGTCAACTCAGTTTTTCTCGTCGACGTAGCAGTACCGAACACCCACAGCGTTCTCAACAAACATCACGAGGAAATGAACAAGTACGCAGATCTCGCCATTGAGATTAAACAGATGTGGCATTGCGAAAAAGTGGAAATAGTCCCAGTTATTATATCATCAACCGGCATAGTTCCTAATACCTTGCACGACAGCCTCGCCAAACTGGGACTACCCAAAAACACCTTCTCTGACATCCAGAAGACTGTTATATTGAATACTTGCCATACAGTACGCAAGTTTATGATGTAATTTGAGCCTAAGCCTCTTGATACTTGTATCCGGGATAGGTAAATCATACCAGCTCTAAGCTGAGTATAAAAAGAATAATAATAATAATAATAATAATAAAAATAATATTAATAATAATAATAATAAGCCACGAGATCGGACCGAACAGATAGTCCATCTAGATGAGACGCCTCACTTACAGGCCCATCAAGACAAACCCTATCAGAACCCAGCTCGACAGCACGTGAGCGACAAACTCCATAGCCTTCTATCTTATTATGAGGGTTCTGACCCTCTTAACCGTCCGTCTTTGCCCAAACTAAGAAGCATCTTCAAGGCCAGACAGAACATCAGCCTAGCCAATGAATTTCTGGGGGAACACCTTGCCTCTTTCCGCACACTAGTTGAAGTACTTGTCGGTCTATTGCGCTGTTGTTACCGTCATCGAACTCAATGGCCAAAAAACATATATATCAAAGTTTGCACGGCAGATCACGAAGAGTGCGATCCCGGCCTGGAAAAGACGCCTAGAACATGATATAGATTAATTCCGCGGAAAAGCTAGTGTCATAAGCGCATACCTGTAGAACATCCGGTCGAGGAAAAGAATCAGGAAAACCACTGCAATAGCGAACCCAGCAGGAATTTGCTTGGAAGATTCACAGCACCACCAACAACTTGTGGAACTAAAAGACATCTTCAAACAACAAGCGAAGGCTAAAGGAGCTCGACTTCGCAGGTACAACGAGCGTTGTAAGAGAAAACAACAAAATGCAGACTTCACAGCGGACAGAAAGAAATTTTTAAGGAATTTGAAAACACGCCTAGAAAACCCAAGCAATGTACAAGCCCCAGCCAACACAGATGAATTCCACATGAACTATCGGAGCTTTATCTGGTCAGAAGCAGTACACTACAGCAGGGAGTCCGAATGGATAGCAGCTGTTGAACAAAGTGCATCGGAAGTTGAAATGTCTGTGGATCATTTAAGAGCAGAAGATATTTCTAAGGCTATTAGGAAGACCAGCAATTGGAAAGCGGCGGGACCAGATGAACTGCACAACTTTTGGATCAAAAATCTCCCGGCCTGTTTTCCAAGCCTTGCTCGACGTTTTATGGAAGCATTGGACGATCGCTCAAAATTCTCGAAGTTTCTCACAGAGGGAAACACTTACATGCTGTCCAAGAAGGGCGACCCCGCTATATCGAGCAACCATAGACCAATCACATGCCTGCCGGTAGTATACAAACTCTTCACGTCACTTCTCAACAACCGAATATATGAACACTGCGCGACAAACAACATACAGGAGGAAGAGCAAAATTGTTGTATACGAAAATCAGCTGGGTGCAATCATCAATTTTCCATAGATGCAGTGGTTATAAAACAGGTTCGATTCGGTCCCACAGGATTGGCTGATGAAGGTACTGGACATTTTTAAAATTTGCTCGAAAGTAAGAGCTGTGCTCCAACATCTCATCAACAACAACAACGCTGGTAAAGTCAAGATATCCAGAGGTATTTTTCAAGGAGATTCTTTATCACCTGTGTGGTTCTGCCTGGCTCTGAACCCTCTTTCTACGCTACTGAAAAACACGAATATTGGGTACAGACTTAAGATTAGGAACGGGCGGAGGTTATCCCATCTATTTTACATGGATGACCAAAAGCTCTTTACAGAGAATCAGACTGGACTGCACTCTCTACTTAACACCGTTAAGACCTTCAGCGGGGACATAAACATGTCATTTGGACTTGACAAATGAGCCATCATCAAAAGGGGCGCCGTGGAAATCCAAGAAGATCAATAACCGGATATCGAGATCTTGCATCCCGAAGATACATACAAGTATTTAGGAATGCCTCAGAACCAACATATCGACCACAAGCACCTGAAGAATATGTTCTCCGAGAAGTACAAGAAGAGAGTACTCAATGATTCTGAACACCAAAATTTCATTGAAGAACCAGATCACTGCTCTGGGCAGGGCCTGTCTTAATCTACACCTTTGGTATCTTTAAATGGTCTGATGCGGTTTTAAATGGACTCGACAAGCTATCCCGGTGACTGATGACCAAATTCCGATGTCTGCACACCAATGCATCGATTAAGACTCTATACCTTCCCCTAGCAAGCGGCGGTCGAGGTATGATGAACATCTACAACTTGTGCAGAACCCAGAAGAAGAACATATGGCAACAATTGCTAAGATCCGAAGATGGTCTGATAGAATAGCAGCCCAGGAGCATCCAGGATATACGCCACTAAATCTACAACACCGCAATCTCGAGTTCGACATAAGCTCAAGGCAGGAAGATCAAGCCACCTGGATGGAACAAGCCTTACATGGTATGTTTCCAAGAAGTCTAGAAGCGGAAAACGTCGATAAACATGGCTCGGCGCCGGTTACCTATTAGGATAGAGTTATCAGGACTCGCAACTATGGAAAATATTATCTAAGACTTGACGTAGAGTACAAGTCTAGGAAGTGTGGGGCGGTGGGTGAATCTATAGAGCATATCATCGCAGGCTGTAGATCACTCGCAGAGAGCGCATACCTAGGACGTCACAATTAAGTGGCAAAAATCATCCACCAACAGCTGGCTCTCAAGAACAGACTCAAATTTGCCCATCGTATTACAAATAGCAGCCAGAAGCAGTCTTGGAAACAGATAAAACGATACTGTATTGGGACAGGCCTATAATAACGGCTAGAACGATGGACTACAACATACCGGATATCATTATCATAGATAAGGAGAAAAATACTGGAACCATGATTGACATAGCTGTGTCGCTATCGCATAACGTCAGAAGAACTGAGACAGGATAACGATAATAATAATAATAATAATAATAAAAATAATAATAATAATAATAATAATAATAATAATAATAATAATAATAATAATAATAATAATAATAATAATAATATAATGATTCGGGAGTGAACCAAAGGAGAAAATCTCAACCTAGCCCTCCTGAATAACAAAAAAGTCCTAACTTGAAAAACCAAAGTAAGAAAGAAATGGAAGATCATAAAATATGAAGAAATTATGTAGTACTATTTTTAACATACAGGAAACCACAGGTACCTTTAATATGAAAGCCATATTCAACATCTGAACCTAATGACAAAGCCAGATATTAGCTTCAACACTCTGGCAATACAACGAAGGTTTAGAGAAAACAACAAAAAATTAAATGAGGAGCAACTATCTTATATAGAAAAAAAATCAAAACTACGCAAGATCAAGAAAGACAAATTCATGGGAAACAAATTCAGTACTGGAGAAACGAGACAAGGATAAAGAACAGAACAATGCCTTAAGAGGAGGAAATAATGATGCTGAATCGGTTGTAGAAAAAAGTGAAGAAATGGACATAAGATCGAATGAGCTAGGGGACAAAATTAGCAGGGAAATCAGTTGTGTAGTGAATTGTAGACTTCCACTAAAAAGAATCAAGGATGGAGAATTAACGAATATCATTTTAAACCAAGCCAATACAGCAGTGGAAAATATAATATGCAAAATAAATAAGACCCTCTCATTAACGCAAAAGAAAAACCAAAGAGGTGATTAAGAGTAATCATGCGGAACCTCCCTGGAAATAGAGAATACGAAGAAAAGTTGCAACGCTTAGAAAGAAAATATCACAGATGAATGAAATTAAAATGAGAAATGAAAGTTAAAGGTTAAAGAGAATAAAGAACTTCCTTTACGCTAAATACGAAATAAATAACGACGTTGAATTAACAAGTACAATTACTGAAAAGCACAATATCAAGACACGAAAAAAGAGCAAACCATTGCCAGCAGAACAGAATGTTTGCAGACAACCCGTCCCGGCTCTATAAAGGAACCTAAGGAATGAACGAATTACCACAAGAGACACCGAAAAAGCACAATAGGAACAGATCCATAAAACAATATGGGAAGTGGAATACGCTAAAACGCCAGAAATGGCGTAGAGCAAGATACATACAAATCCATTGAAATTAGAATTCACTAGACCCATACAAGATATGCGTTTCATTAAAATTTTAAAAATCATAAGGCTCTTTGAGTAAAAATCTCAAGTTAAGTTGAAGTTGTTGGCAAGCATATTCTCGAAATAAAAATGGAGTTCAAGCTCCTGAAACTTAATTAATATCAAACATTTAAACAACGAAATAATTTGATATTATCAAAACAGATGGTCAGACCGTTACAACGAGGTGTAGATGTAAATTATTGGATTCTATTCGGAATTAATTGGAAAGTTTTTAATGTATATGCACTATGATAAATATAAGACAATATCTCTATAGGTGTGTTAAAGGAAATAGGTAAAATATACTAATCAAGTCAGTATATCATATAACAGGTCACATGGTACACTTTTAGCAAAAACACTAATTAGTTACACAACAGTGTCACTAAAATAAAATTATAATCTAAAAAATCTTTTAAAGAATAAAATGCATTGCAAATTAAATGTTGTTTTACTTTGACATTAAAACTTTTCCCTAGAAAATGCTTAATACCATGCGAAAGATGATTAAAAACCTTTATCCCGAGATAACTAGGACCAATCCGAGACTTTCCCAGTCACCGAAGCCAACAGGGTGTTGCCCCTCGTGTCATGGCTGTGGACCCCACCTCGCACTCTAAAGGACTCTCTGTTGTCGAGCATATAATGGGAAGGAAGTGTCAGAAAAAACCAGTCTCTAAAGGCCGAAGGGAAAACACCACTTGTTGTGTCTTATTTTGATTCAGAAGTAGCCGGTTCACGCCGAACTAGTTCTCCACGCCCGACTGTGAGTCCTCTTCCAGGGAACCAGCTGAGAGAGAGTGCCTCAATGCTCTGTCCTGGGACCAATACTTTTTTAATATTAATTAATGACCTACTTATGGGGGACAAAAACATATGCTATACACTTTTTGCGGATGACCCATCCGCAAAAAGTGTATAGCTTATGTCTTTGTCCCCCATAGGTAGATCATTAATTAATATCAAAAAGGTATTGGTCTCAAGACAGAGCACTGAGGCACCCATACATTAAGTACACCCTTACCTGACAAAGCCCCTTCCACTCCCACAACCTGAACCCTGTCCTCCAGATATGATCTAATAAAAGACATACTCTTTGTTGTAGAGTTATATAGCATTAGGTTTTAGAATAGAATGTCATGGGTCACACAGTCGAATGCCTAACTTAAGTCACAAAATAGTTTCGCTCTATACTCTATTCTCTCAAAAGTATCGAGTATTATCTCTACCAGATCCATATACCCAATACCGTCCTCTTGCCCTCACGAAAACCAAACTGACAGCTCACGAGGCAGCCATTATCCTCAAGGAACTTCACCGGCCTCACCGCCATACATTTCTCAACTATTTTTGAGACCATGGGCAAGAGACTGGTGAGTCTATAGTTGGAGATGTCGTTGAGATCTCCTTTTTTGGAAAATAGGTATCATCATAGCCGTCTTAAGGACACCCGGAAACACACTCTCCTCAAAGAATAAATTCACTAGTTTTGTCAAAGGGGTCACCATGTGATTTTTGATTTTCTTGCAGAGATTAACACTAAGCCCAAAGATATCTAGTTTTATTTTTTAAGTTATACATTGTGTCTCTCATTTCTTTAAAGGTTATTTGTTTCATAAAATGTAAAAGATACTTAAGGTGAAGTGTTTAAAGTGCTCCAGGGGGTCCGTCTGATTTCCGGAAATTTCCCCGATTAAGATATGCGCAATGTTAATAAAGAAGTTGTTAAACTCGTCAGGAGAAATATCTGCAGTGCCGGAATCCATACATAATTTCCTTTATGTATTAATGATATTCCACATATGGGATTTCTTGGAGAATTTATGGCCATATCGTTCGCCGCCACCCTGGCCTTATGGCACTTTTGTATCATTGTTTAAATTGCTTATATTCCCACACCACTGCAGCATTATGTTTACTAGATTGTCCCAAAAACTGAATATGTTCTCTTAGTCTCCTGAGGTCATCGTGACACCATGACGTGTCACCCGGCTCATCAGAACGGACATTATTTTGTTTCTCAGGAAAAACCTTCTGGTATGCATGCTCTAGTATATGCACAAAATTGGAAAATTTCTGATCCACGCCCACATCAAGGTCAGCGACGAAATAAAGAGAACTATTTTCTATTAGGTTATAAAAGTTAATCATTCCCCCCGTGTTATGAGCCTACATTTTTTTACATTGTTGCTTGGAGATACATCTTTTTGGAATTAAATTAAACCGTATTACCTGGAGTTATGATCCGTGAAGTCCGAATCCACAACAGAGGAACGCAGCCTTTCAGTCTGGAAGCCCACAAAAATATGTCAATACAGGGATCAACCCTAGTCGGCTCTTTTATTGTCATTGTGAAGCCAAATACACCCAACAAGTGGCAGAGCATGACAGCTTCACGTTCTTCGGTTCCAAAGTGCTCATTGCCAAGATAACATTTTTACCCGCATCCCATTCATCAGCGTTATCAAAAATACGTTTTCAAGCTGATATAGGAGGAGAGTTGTTGATTATTTCTAATAAGCGTTGTCCCTATTTATCAAATCATTAAATTCCTCCTCAATGTCATGCCGATAATCAGTTGGGTCAAATATTTCTCAAGTATCACCAAAATCAGTTTAATACATGTTATTCGAATTTATTATCACCTTCAACTCCAAACTTGCTAGAAAAGTATCAAAATTGCCCACTGGAGATCTGTAGAGAACTAATAATTATTCTTTGAGTGTTCTAATTCTTAGTTACGCCTGTAGTAGCAAAACGATTTATTTTATTCACTTGTTGATTTTTCCACATACGGTTGTACAATCACCGAAAATGCAAGTATTAAAGACAATTTTATTTTTTCCAATACACGTCAAAGAATATCCTTATAAATAAAACAGCATATTTTCGCTTTATATCCTTATAGTATATTATTCCCTTTATACGACGATATCACACGAAATCTGAAAAAAAAAATGTATATTCAAGAGAATACATTTTCAGCGCCATTCTTTCTATAATACATAAGACCTTTATGCTCCCTTGCCATTTACGTATTACGGCTTCCTAATATTACAATAGCAAAATAAATGATTTGCCGCGCTCTTCCTTTTATTGTAAAAAATGGAATGCATTATTCATGTCATCCTGAATGGCCTTATTTTATAGGCGCTCTTTCGTGACAGCAAATAAGGATTATTTTGATGTATGTATGTATATTGGCAGAAAATTTCTGGCAGAAAATAAATTATTTTTGAAGCTCTAATATAAAAAGCAAGGACATTTTGCTTAATTTACTTTCTTCTTCTTCATCAGTAGTTGTGAAGATATTGGGTCTTTCCATATATTTTGAAGCCACCCTAGAGTTTAAATGACCAAAATTGAAGTACTTTTCCTGAACTTGTCAATCACCCGGTATAGGCCTTAATTATCGTATAGTGCATTCAATACTGATTCTGAATATACATACCATCCAAATCAAAGAGATTAAAAACTTTAAGAATGTGGTCACTCTATTAAATATTAAACTTAATGCAGGTGATAAGACAAAACTTTGATATTTCTGAAGAGAAGGAGAAATGGGCATAATATCTTCAATATTTTCAGAGAAGAGTTGCAGTCCTTTTTAGGAAAGCACCAAAGTTAGGAATGCACAAATTTGCCTAAATAATCAATAATATTAATACGTTCGTCGGTCTGCTGTACACTGTGGCAATAATGGGAATGGCAGCGGCACCCACAGATCTCAAAATTAAAATATTAGTTCAAAAATACCAAAACTGAATCTGATCCATACATGTTCTTCCAAAACAGGCTTTTTTAATTTTACTTTTGCCATTTAAATTTTTACCAGTTGCTTCACATAAATAACAACGGTGCGATGACACTGCATACTTTCCCATCCATCATTTTTAGTTAAAAATATACGATATTTTAACACCTTTTTCATCAAAGGTTCTTTCAAAAGACCAAACTTTAGTTGTCTAGTTTTCAACATGTCGTATCTCAGCTTCTGTAGATTCAGTTGTCTCTTGAAAAAATTGCATTTGAACTGCTCTACAAAATCGTGGAGATGATGCTCCTGAATTCTTCCAAGTTACCATGTCTTTACCAAGTTTATATGTGTAAACTAACTGCAAAGGAACGGCTGGCATCAGAAATGTTTTCTCCTTCAAATGTCTGTTGGAACAGAGCTTCCATCACATCCCCATTTACCAGAAAACTTTAAGTTTTACAATTCTTTATCAGTAAACGTGTCAATAACTTCTCCTTGGGTTTCTGCTATGCATTGAGCTGTATGATCTATTAATTGTTCTAACTCGACTTCAGTGCTTCTTTCAGTAATTTTCATGGCATTCAAATTTTTTGCTCCCAATACCTTCTTATAAGAAGGAGATCGCTAGCAGTTTTGTTTCAAACTTATTAACCGTATACCTTGGTACCGACTTTTCGAAAACTTAAGTCAAATTAATATTGAAGGCGCTCCTTCACTGGTTAAAGGAGTTTCATTTGTAATTTTAAACCTTCTTCTATATGTTGATGCTTTAGTAGGAGTACTAAGAACGGCTTCTTTCAGAAGCTTTCATGCATCTAGTTGACCACTAGAATGCAGACTACTTGCGTTGCATATGCCAACTGTTGTGGACTAAAGGCACTACGGTGTACTTCAGTTTTTCTTCCCTTGGATCTCTCGCTGGACGATATAAATTCCGTTGTTGGTCTTCCTCTAACTAATGAACCTTTAAGATCGGAATCGTAACGGATTTGCTAAGCTAGTCGTAGTATAGTTTGGCTTAAGCCAATTTAAAACTCATACCTCTCCAGTTTACCTCTCCAGGTACAAATCTTTGTATAATAAAATCAAGCTTCGACAAGGCCTACAAGGAATACATCCGGCATGCCGAGACAAGCATAACTTCTGACCCCTCAAACTTCTGGGCTTTTAGTCAAAGCAAGAGAGCTCAATCCTGAATTTCATCCACTAATCACTCTTACGACGGACCCCAATGTGTCGTTTCAGCATTTTCCTATTATTTTCAAAGCGTGTACAAAGGCTGGTGGGGACCAGCCTGCAAATATTGATCTGTTGATGCAGTATTCCGACAGCATCGACATTCCGCCAATAACTACTGATTATATAGTTGTAGCAAGCAAAAAAAAACTTAAAAAACAAGATCACCTCTGGTCCAGACGACATCCCAAGCTTCATTGTTAGAGACTGTTCCATCGTTTTGTGCGAGCCACTGTGTCATATCTGTAATCTGATCCTGGACCGAAACCTGGAAGGTGGCAAGGATCTGTCCGATCATAAGAAGGGCGTTATTGAGAAGTATCGTCCTATCCTATAGAATATTCGAGGTTATCCTGCACAAATTTATCTTCTCCAAGAACAAAAACAGGCTTCCCGTTGAGAGACACATATTTTTCTCAAAATGGTCATGTATCTCTAACGTATGTTCTCTCTTGCACTGTGTCTGTGAAGGTCTAAATGATAGGAGCCAAGTCGAAGTAATCTACACGACTTCCACAAAACGTTTGATCAGACTGATCGTTATGTATTATTACAACTTCTGTCTCATCGCACTCCTGAAATCATATCTTTTGGATCCAAGCAATTTGTTGAGATTGAAGGCTTTAGATCTGACACATTTATTCAAACCTCGGGAGGATCTCAGGGTTCCAACCTTCTATTCAATATATTTGTTAATGATCTAATTCGTAAGATTGACTGTTTGAAGCTAGCCTACGCTAACAATCTTAAAATCTTCAACCGCATTGACACCTTTGCAGACTGTCTTCTCTTGCAGGCTAATGTTGACGCTGTTAGGGAGTGGTTCGCAACAAGCAGACTTGATCTGAACATCCAAAAATTTAGTGCCATTGCCTATCATGGAATAAGAAAGAAGTCCCATTGTCTTTAACTATTCCATTAGCGGCACTGTGTTGGATAGATCGTCAACGGTCAGGGATCTTGACATAGTGTTTGAAGAGAAATTTAAATATATTCTTCATATAGAGCAGATGGTGGCTGGTGCGTCACGAATTTTGGGCTTTTTGATTAGAAATTGTAAACAGTCGACCAACATCTTTGTCATCAAACTGCTTTATTACTTTTTCGTTAGAACAAAGCAGGATTATGTGTCACTTGTATGATGTCCGTTGTATGATTGTCACAATTCGGCGTAGGCTGTGCAGAGGCGATTTCTCAAGTATCTTATGCTCAGAGAGGACGGTATCTACCCAGACTGAGGGTTTGATCATAACCTTTTGTTGTCCAGATTCTGGGAACGGTCACTCTCTGCGCGCATAGACTTACAATCGGCGACATTCTTTTATAAGCTTCTCCATGATATGATCGATGGCTCCTTTCCTTTGGAAAGTATACCATCTCATTTACCGCTTTTGAGAGCAACCCGCGTTCTCTCTGAGATTGGCAAGTTCTAATATACACTAACATGTGCAAATAATGCACTCTTGTATCAAACGTCTGTGATATATATATATATATAGCCAGTAAGCTCATTTGTGGCTTCGGCTAAGTGACCTCACATTGTTTTTTCCTTTCCCAGGTTACACCCGTTATGTGTACATGTATGTATATGTGTACCTATGCCAATTATGGTGTTTGGATGCATGTATGCATATGTATACATATTGCCTGACGAAGCCAAGAAGCAGAAACACGTGTCGCCGTGTTACCTCCATCTGTTTCTTCCTGCTTCTGTTCTGAGGACATGCCCATTAGCTTCTTTTCTTCATATATATTTATATCGATCCGCATTAAACCTCTTCCTGTCTTGTTTTAACATCCTTGGGCATACAGATAGTCACGGCAGGTAGCTATAGTTTGCCTCCGTGGCGACGCTGGGTTGTTCCTCCAAAATGTGAGGTCACTTAGCCGAAGCCACAAATGAGCTTACTGGCTCCTGTTTGTGGCTTCTGTACAGTTTTTTTCCTTTCCCAGGTTACACCCGTTATGTGTACATGTATGTATATGTGTACCTATGCCAATTATGGTGTTTGGATGCATGTATGCATATGTATACATATTGCCTGACGAAGCCAAGAAGCAGAAACACGTGTCGCCGTGTTACCTCCATCTGTTTCTTCCTGCTTCTGTTCTGCGGACATGCCCATTAGCTTCTTTTCTTCATATATATTTATATCGATCC
>JAEQML010060978.1:0-26375 GCA_016904865.1 Pissodes strobi | reverse complement strand
AAACATATCTTTCGGGATATGTCAAGAAGTCTATCATATAGCTAGCGTCCCTTAAAATAAGTTACCTATTGATAGTCTTCATAAATATTAGTGTATGTATCCCTTTATATGATTAAAATTGCACGGTCTACATGGACGACGTCACACGACAAGCACTAAGGCCTTGTTATTGACTGGGTATTAAAATAACTCGTCGGCTCTAACCCAAACTAACCCAAACATATAAAATGAAGGTTCGTTTTGATCGTGCAGCATCTGATGGAAGATTAAACCGTTTCTTATCAACTCATTTGAAAATGGATGAATTTGGGAAGACTCCTTCCTCACTAATTATTCTTCGTTGACATTCAACATCTACCATAAGCGAAACAATAATTAACGTCTGTCAAAATTAATGCTACAATCAATATTAATGGTGCCTTTATTAGTGGTTGGTAAAAATATCACGCATTTTTTAATTCCTTTGCTATTTTTATACACTCTTTTGCAGCTGAGGGTACCTGGAAATAAAAACAAATATTATTTTATTAACAAGATTTTTTTTGGTTTCGTTAAATAATATATATTTTTTCAATTATTAGTGTAGTTTTTAATAAGAATGTCATTACTATTTTCCGTTTTAGAAGCTACACATTGCAGAATATGTTGATAATAAAATTGGAAGTCAATCTTTTACAAACGTGGATCTGCTATCAGAAAATTGGACCAGTATAACAGTTTTAAAAAATCCAAGCTTCAAACTCTAGCGGCTTTAAAGTCTTTCACGTGACGTAATATGAAAGCTTTAATTTTCTATTGTTGGTATAATTTGAAATGTAATTTATTGGTTAATAGATAGTGAAGGTACGCCTATGAAATTATCCTCTAATATTGTTTATTATTACACACTGTTAATAGGAAATAGGCTTATAACCGTGTTAGTAGTTAATGGACATGGAGTTAGAGCTTACAGAAGCATTAATTCATCTAAATCGTAGTTAAACAACTGACATGCAACGGTCGTTATAAACTGGCAAATAATTAGAATTATTTTTATTTATTTCCCACAGAATACTATAAACACCTTTTATAATTAAGGAAAATAAACATGGAAAGTATATATAATACCGTATAAATAAACATGAATTTAGAAAACTCAGTGGTGCAAGGAAGATAGAAGAATGGTTAAAAGAATAAAATGTATAGTCATACATAAAGACCGGATTTTATGCTTTTTGCATATATATGGACTTTTGCATATTTTTGTGTTTTTGAAGGAAAAATGCATATTTTAGGAATTATTGCATATCCAAGCATGTTTTGGGATTTCTTACGTTTTATGGCAGATATGTTTTCTCTACCTACACCTTATACCTTCTATAAATTATTTATTAGGTTCACATTTGTTACAATTTGCCAGTATTACTGAGGTTGTCGTTTGCCGTAGTCGCTGTTATTATTGTACACCCAAGCAAAGTGAAAGTGAAAACGAAAGTGGCGATCATGTCGAAAATATGAAGTACTTCGTGGATTAAGCCTTATCCAGAACTTATTTCGGACGGCGATCATGTTTTTGCAAGGTTTGTGCAAAAGTTGTTTTCTGCTCGAAGAAATTTGAAATAGACCAGCACAGCTAAGGTTAACAAGATGAAGTCCGGTCCCATTCAGGCAACGTTGAAAGAGTCTTTTGAGACTTTTAAAAATAAAAACCATGGCCAGTCAGAATTTAACGAAGATTAGTGTAAAATATGTATGGGTTCTAATATTTTCTTAAACAAGCTGACCAACCCGTCAGTAAAGGCTTTTCTGGAAAAATATTCAAAATTAAATGCTCCAGATGAATCAGCATTAGGAAAAAACGTCGTTGGAAAGGCGTTTGGTACCGTGATAGATGAAATAGAAAACGAAATTACAGGTAACTATATGTATATTGTCGTCGATGAAACAACTCATTCCTGTGGTCGCTATATAGTTATATTAATGATTGGAAAACTCACAGAAGAAGAACCTGGAAAAGCTTACCTTATAGCTATAAAAGAACTGGACAGAACAAACAACCTTACAATAATTACCCGTTTTATTCAAGAAACATTAATGCATTTCATTTTGCTAAATTCAGTTTCTATAGATAAAATTGTTGTCCCGTTGTCCGATGGTAAAGGTAGGACAGAATTTAAAATATGTTATGATAATTCAATTCATGTAACTTGCCTAGCTCATAAATTAAATAGGGTTGCGAAAATTATTAGAGCTTCCTTCCCGTTAGTCAATGATCTAATAGCAAATGTGAAAAAACATATTCATAAAGGCTCCATTAAGCGCGCAGTGTTCCAAGGCGAATTTGCCTCGAGTACCATGACCACCTGAGCCTGTCGTGACCGGATGGGGTACCTGGATTTGTGCGGCAATATTTTATGTAGATAGTTTCCAAAACTTGAAAGCCTTACTTTCACAAATGCCTGATAATTCACAGTTCATCCAAAAGTGTAAAGAAATATTTCTGAATGTTAAAGTGGAACACCAGTTAATGTATATTAAGTGTAACTATGTATTTCTAGCAGACAGTATTTTGCAACTATAAGAATCGTGTAGAAGTCTACCAGAGTCGATGAATATAATAGAAACATGTGCACAAAATTGCAAACAAATACGAGGTGAGGTAGGGAACACACTAGTGACAAAATTAGAAGGTCTAATTTAAAAAAAAACACTTAAGTTTTAAGGTTCTAAGGCAGGCCTTAAACATAATGTCAGGGAAAATTGTAAATAATTTGAGCTAGCCTCAGTTCCAAAATAGGAATTTTGCCCATAATTTCAGTAGATGTGGAGAAATCGTTTTCTTTGTATAAATATATACTTAGTGATAGACGCTACAATTTTTGAGTTCAGAACCTTGAATCACACGTAATAACTTATGCGTTTTATAACGTTTTGAAATAATAACTTTTCATCTTCAACGTATTTTGAATTACTGTCTGAACCGACCTGGTACCAACAGTGTGAACAATTCCGCATTAAACAGTACGAAAATATTAATAAATACTCAATTCTTATGTTGCCCATGCATCAAGTTTATTTAAAACTAATTTTTGTCTTTTAAATATACCAGTCGATAATTATCTCGTTAATATAAAATGAAAATTGATATTATGGGTTGAATCTACGTAAATACAGCAGTAGAATATATTATTTAAAATTGATAAATAATTTCAAATATGCAGCTCAGATTAATGATTGAAGATCGGTCGCTTCGTACGGTGGACAAAGTTGAAATATTTCTGGGTATAGTCTGGGTTTAAAATCGGTCTTGTACCGACGACCAGTGTGAGAGGTTTGAGAGGAGGTAGGCTTGACTTTTTCTTTATTTTTTTTGCGCTATTTGATCTTATTTTTAGTTTCCTATATCGTAAAGTCTGTAGGCAGAATAAAGCTGCTAAGCGTGCGAATCTTTGATATCTGCCTATTATCGTTTCACATACCACGTTGTCTTTTGCCGTGTGTATGTTTTTATCTGTAGGGCATATGTGTGATAGTGGGTTTTTTGGAGCTTAAGGCTCTTGGTTAAGAGAAAAAAAGGATTTGATCCGACAAAAGCAGGGGTTATTAAATTTCGGATTTACTTCAGCAACCCAACTAAAGAATCGATCAAATTGGCCTATAGGGCACATATTTAGGTTCTAGTTAGAGGTAGCATTTTTAGAAATTAATAACCAAAACTGTCTATAGTGTGGGAAACTTAGATTAACTTTCTCTGGTATCGTTATCGGGTGTTATGAGTTATATGGGGAATCAGGCTTAGTTAGTTATTGTTTGGCCTATAGAAGCATTTTATCGTCATTCGTTATTTAAAGAGGAGCCCCTTCTCAAGCCCTTCTCGACCGTGGTCGGTACAAGATCATAATTGTTTGTTTGTTTGATTTTTCTATTTCTATCTAAATTTGTTGTTACCTTTGTTTTTGAGTTAAACTGATTTTTGAGTTAGGAAATAGCTTTCAGGCAATAATTGAATTGAATAATTGTCATTACCTTTATTTTGAATTGAATTGATTTTTGAGTTGAAAAGTAGCTTTCAGAAAATAATTGCATTCTGATTATCTGTTTGAATTTATCAATTTTACTTTTGTTCTTACCTGATCACTGTAATTGTTTTTTTATTGAAATATTTTTCACCACAATCTATATCAGCTTAAACAACTATTTGTTTCATTTATTATTTTTAATCAGTTTACTGTTTAATTTAAAACCATAATTATTGTCTATGGTCTAAACAGTTTTGTGCAAATTGGTGGAGGCATATTTAATTAAATTAAAATCAATTTTTCTCCAGCGTGTTTTGGCATCTTTCAGCATTGCTAATTGAGAAGAGTTATTTGTAGTTATCTCTAGCCAAGTTGTGTATTAAAAGCCTAAGCTTAGACAAGCAACGCTCTCCGCCAAATTGAAAGAGAGTTGATAACAATATTCTCGGTGAACTCTTTAACTGCTTTGTACTGGTTTTCTTCATGCTACTGAGTCCACACGCACTCTGCCTTACCAGGACAGCTTCCAGTGACGTCACAGGACAGATCCTAGGCACTACAGCAAGGAAGCTCGGAGGAACCACAAGGTGATTAAAGTGTAGATGTCACCAAGATAATTTCACAGAAGTAAACCTTATTTTTGTTAGAAGGAAATAGAATAAAAATTGTTTATTTGAAATTTCTAATCTTTTATTTTGCTCTTTTTAACCACTACTGCACTCGAAAAAACACACTTCAATAAGCATGCTCCTTACCCATACACCCCGATTTATCTTTCAGTTTAAATTTTTAGTAAATAAAAGTAATAATTTAAAGAAAAGTGCATTTATAGCTTATTGTAACTAATTGACTTTTCTTATAAGAAATTACCTAATTACATTTTATTGTAACAAATTGCTTAAGGTTTTTGGTGGCATATAATCCGGTGTTTAGTGATATACTTCAAAAATAAACGGCGTATTGTTGTATATACTCTGAGTGAAAAAGTCATAACTGACTAGTTAATTTATTATATTTTCGATGTTGAGATAGGATGAGAGTGTTTGGTTCCAGATAGATCGCAGGTCTTTTTTCTCCAAGAAGATTAAATTTTAACTTCGCAACTTGTGGGAGTCTTGAGGTTTTAGCCTATCTTGCTCAACAAGTTAATTTTATAATGACATAATAAACAGTTGCAAAGAGCGGGCACTATGCCAACGTCGCCATGAATTTTATGAAACAGTCGCATAAACAACCAAATTCATTATGTATCATAATTATGTTTGCCGTCGCGCCGAGTTTAATGCTGAAAACAGTAACTATCCAACACTTTCCATCATTTTTAATACTTCACCAAGCTAATGCATTTGACCTCAAAAACAAATTAGAATAAAAAAGAAATAAGTATGAAAAATGTACACATTCATTATAATCTTTTAACAACCATTAATCCAAATATGCATTTACTAACTAACACAAACTCTTCAGAATTCCAGGGGTCATGTTTAACAGATTCTTTAATTATGAAATCTTGTATTTTAAAGGAAGATTCATTATATCGTTATCGCTTGTTAGCTCAATTAGTGTCGCTATCAAGGCAATTATACGAAAATGCCTTGACAGCTTCCTGGCAATATGAACTCCATATTACGAGAACCACAAATTATATATTGAAAAGATAAAATAAAATTTTAAGATATATTTACTATAAGGAAACTGGCATATACCAGTTACATATACTAAAAGCAGATGTTATGGAGATATATAACCT
This sequence comes from Pissodes strobi, assembly GCA_016904865.1. Classification (NCBI taxonomy): domain Eukaryota; kingdom Metazoa; phylum Arthropoda; class Insecta; order Coleoptera; family Curculionidae; genus Pissodes; species Pissodes strobi. Next base: position 20,627 of record JAEQML010060978.1, on the reverse strand, counting down.
TAGAGTCATTGCATCCCTGCTGTTTTTGTCGAACCAGTTACACAACTTTGATAAACGTCCCTAATCTATCTATATATAATATCCTATACCTAAGGCTAACCGTTTTTGACATATTTTGAATTTTATGTCAAAAATGACGTCTGAGCGATTCAGGAAGGGACACTCAACGGAGTTACTAGTGCTAAAAGTGTAATGATTTAAGTTCCTGATCTCCTTTGGAAGTTTAATAATCTGCCAGCTAGGATAGATTGAGCGTGAATTCTATTTACTTGTTAGTATGTATTTGTAATGGGCGCCAGACATTCCTCAATTCTCAAAGTAACTGTCAGGTACTACCAATAAAAGCTTAAAAACTGACAAAAATTACTTGATAGACGTTGAGAATTGCAGAATCTCGTTTCTTGCAGAAAATAAAATCATATTTACAATAATTTATTTAAATAAATACAATTAAAATGAAACAGCAACTCGATTGAACAAATTTCTTTTAGAGTTTGAGAAATTAAATTTATAACTTAGCTTTTAGAGTTGACAAAAAAAAACAGTTAAAATATCAATAATTGAAATTAGTTACAAATTAAAGATTCTGGTCTTTACAACAATCTTGAGAGCAAATAGAATACTTGGCTTAATTTAGACGTTCAATCCTGGATGGACACACGTCTCTTCACCTCGTTCCTTTTCTTCAAATGCCTGGTATTTATTAGACCTTTGTGGGTAAGGATAATACCAGAGGACTTTAAAAAAGCCAACGTCCTGTACAGCTGATACGTCTAATTCTGCTATGCTAAACTCGATTGATGCTTGATTATGAATCCGAGCTCCTCAGCCAATTGCAACACGTTTTTTTATGATTGAACCCAATGATTTTTTCCCAATTAATTAAAAAAATTAACCTAGCCCCGGAGAGTCGCGTTACAAAGCCCGACCCCTGTCGTGGGGTCGTTTGAACGCCACCCGTTCTTGCCAGCTAAACGGAAAAGCTCGGCAGGTGTTGTACCGAGTGGCTAGATTCGCTCATAAAATTAACCGGTTCTTAGTACTTAATTTCAAACTTTCAAGAAAATGAGAATAATTATGGCACTATAATCAACCAACAGAGCGGTTATATCTGCCGAGCAATTAATGAAAAGACTGAAGTTATCCAGCCAGCGCTTGACTATCAAGAAAACACAATCTAAAAATTTAATGGACACTATATTGGCTTCTAAATCCTTTTTTTTGCAAACACAGCAACAATCTATCTGGAGAAAATGGTTACATTAAAATGTGGTTGATTAGACAAAAGAATGTTAAATGACTTAAAGTAATTAATAAAATAAACAGAGTACAATATGAAGATTGTACGTACAGAGACCAATTCAGTTGGAAAACCTCGGTTCTATATGCCTTATCACTAAATGCACTAAACACTACTTATCAAAGTGATCACTTGACGCAGACCAAGCTTCTTACAACTAGGTATGCGTGCGCCAATAGCTGCACTGATGGTGATAATAGGCCGCAATGAGCGGACACAATGATTAGACCAAAAAAACTTGAGAAGTTAATAAAAGCACCAGATCAGATTAAAACTATGGTTAGCTTGATTCATATGATAAAAAGATAAAATTCAGAGCGGTTATATCTGCCGAGCAATTAATGAAAAGACTGAAGTTATCCAGCCAGCGCTTGACTTTTAAAATGAGAAAACAGCTCAAGGCAATTAGATTAACTGGTCCGATAAACCAGTGAATAAATGTAAATTAAATTAATTAAAATCAATGAGCTACCTCAATTCAATGTTTGATTCATATCAATAAAAGCAAACGAAGAGTAAGCATAAGAAACAATGAGACACAAAACTTATACCCAAATCCCGTCGTCGAACTCTGTCGATGGCCTCTAGTGCGGGAACCACAAGTTAAGGCCTTTCGTCAGCCTTCCAAAGGAAAAAAGTTGTGGACCTGCTTCCGGCCTTTCAGAACAAGTGGCAGCTCTGCACTTGAACTTCGGCCCACCAGAGGGAAACAAATTGCAGTCCTTTAATTAAACTTCTGGCCCAGCAGAAGAACCCTGAAATAATCCAGTACGCATTAAATGAAGCCCCCTTACTTTAACAAAAATCATAGCCCCCTCCCTCTTTGCATAAATACATCTTCTTTAAAAAACAAATTTTCCCAGACAAAAAACCCATGGACTTGCAGTGCAATAAAGCAAATAAAAGAGATATTAAGGTTCAGGTAACTTGATTTTAAAAAGATAGGTATGAATCACCCCTAAAAGAATATACACCATTTAAAAAAATCGCTCAAACCCGTCGATTTTGTTTTTCGATCGCGCATATTCTGACATAAAATGTAGATATACAAGGTGTTCCAAATTAGAGTGACAGAAAAAATATTTTTTTATTAAATAGAACCCCTGCATATTATTGCATATTTGGATTTTGCGGAGAATTCTAGAAATATTTCAAGTTTGACAGCCTGTGAATTCTAAACGACTAAAGATAGAGCAAAATGGTTTGCACTTTCCAATCTTGGTTTTTCATAAGCTATCGTTGGACACTAACTTTAGGTTTAACCAGAGATTAAATTTAACCGGAATTTCTTAACCTCTGGTTAAATATAAAGTTAGTGTCAAACGATAGCTTATGAAAAACCAAGATAGGAAAGTGCAAACCATTTAGCTCTATCTTTAGCCGTTAAGATTTCACAGGCTGTCAAACTTGGTAAATGGTCGATTTTCAACTGTCAATATTTCAAAAACAGTTGGAGATAGGTATAGGACATTATTCATGAAATATGTCTAGAATTCTCCGCAAAATCCAAATATGCAATAATATACAGGGGTTCCATTTAATAAAAAGATATTTTTTCTCTCACTCTAATTTGGAACACCCTGTATATCTACATTTTATGTCAGAATATGAGCGATCGAAAAACAAAATCGACGGGTTCGAGCGATTTAAAAAAAAATTGTGGTTTACGAGATAATGAATTTGTTCCATATTTTAGCCCATCACTGTATAAACTTCCCCATATGATCAAAATTAAAGTTGCATTAAAATAAAAATTCGGATCAGATAAGATGGAGTAGATAAAATAACACATGGGAAAAGCAAATGCCGTTATGTGCACAAAAAAATAAAAGGTAGATAAACAATCAATTTCATTAATTTAGGCAAAAATGGTAGCGATATTTACCTCGTACTCGGAGTTGAGGGTGTATTAGAAGAGATTCGACGGTCTCGAGCTTATGGGACGAACGTGGAAGCCGCTATAAATAATGGAAACAAAAAAAAATAGCAACATGGCGGTCACGTGCTTCATAGGCAACAGAAAAAGGAATCCAGAGAAAATGCTTACCTAGTACAGCATGTAGAGCTCGAAAAATCGGTCGTGTTAAAACACAAACAGAAACCACACAGTAAATCCCTTATCAAAAGGGTTGTATTATATCACAATACTTAAAACGTGCAGTTTCTCGCTATACTGGCAAACGTTCCCCAGGCGAGCAAACTAGAAAAGACTTCTCCAACGTTCCGTCTTCCCTCAATTTGCCTTCGAAATTAAATATACAAGTAGTAATGGGCTGAAAACTTGACAAGTGATTCGATACAAGGAATAATTCTAAGAAAATAAACGCCTTAATTCTCGCTTATTATGATGATAAATGACGGCGGAAGCCACGAAGAGTGTGATAAAATTACATTCTTCCAGAAAGGCTAGGAAATGCTTTAACAGGAATGATAAACCTTCAAAAATCTAAATCGAAAATGAAAAACGCGCGATACATAGCCCATCTCTATTATTCCGTGACGAAGGTCACAAAAACTACTACCAAAATACGGACCAACAAGCCAAACGCAGCGTTTTTTGCAGGCTAACAGAATTCTTTAGAAATATAAATCGGCTCGCTGGCTGTTTACGATAATATAATGCAAATCAAGCCAAGTTATTTTAATAATAAGGTACATCGCTCTAGCTTATCAACTAAAATAAATAGTCACAACGGATTGAGAATGCAAATATATAGCTAACCTATACTTAAAATATAGTTAATTTTACATTGAGAAAAGATGCAATTTCAAGCGAATTATTAAATTCAGAATTAATAATGAGTGCAAAATACAGCGTAATTTTTGCCCTAACTGCGGCATTTAAATAAAATTTTAAAATTGGCAACTGTTACACAATTTCAGTGAGAATATGCAAACAGAAAAATTTATTTTAGACCAGAATGTTGGTTGATATCAAAAGAAGAAATTAAAAATAATGAATAGTGATTTAAACAACATCAGCAAAATAAATTCAAACTCTATCACTTAAGAATTAAATCGATGATCTAAAATACAAGATTCGTAAATGAAGGATTAGAACTATGATCAAAAATACAAGATTAGTCAACGAATCTGATGCCTACCCAAGTTTACTAAGAAAAAAAAAACTAAATCTGACTTAAGCACATTTTTAAATAAGTGCAAAATAAGTGAAAAGTTTCCAAAAAGTTGATTTAATAGAAACTTTCTAGAAATAAGCAAAATACTAGTCAAAAATTGGTAGAAAAACATGATTACTTCAAAATTGTGAATTGATAATTATGCAAATTACCCAAAAGTCAAATATATGCATTAATAAAACTGTAGGTGCAAAAATTACAATACGAAACATTTCACCAAATGTCAATTGTTCCCAAAAATCTCGTCCAGGTAAGATTTATGGACACAAGAAAGATAAGCAAAGCAAATTTAATTAAAAGTTTGGCAAGCAGCTAGATTTACAAAGAGAAAAGATATAAATTCACCGTCGACTGTCGATAGAGAGAAAAAAAAAATCCAAGGTGAGTTCTCAAAGAAATTCAATATTATATTTTATAACTTAGAAATAATAAAAGAGACACTCACCTTAGACTTTCAGAAAGTAGGCTTTCCCAAATCCTCCACTGGCAGTAAAAAACCAACAGAAACCAGTAATAAAATCGTGTTAGTTAAATTCTCCCTGCCAACTTCCAACTACACAGTTAAATATTCCTGTAAAAATTAACGAAATACACGATAAATATATCGAACTATATTCAATAAAGGGTCGAATAAGATCATTTATTTAACAATATTTCATAAAAAGTGCCAAGATGGCCACGATGAAGAAAGAATACAATTTTTAAATCTAGATATTAGAAATCTAGTTAAAAATATTGTTGACTAGATCATGGCTTTGAAAAGCCCTCTATAATCTGAAAATTGCCCCAAGACACTCCTAAAACAGAAAAATAATTTCGATAAACTTAAAAACCGAATGTGCAAAATTACACCCGGCAGAAATAAAAATGAGCTGCTCACCCTGACGTGAAATCGAAGACAAAGCCTAGTTGGCCGGTCGATTCCAATATCTGCACGATACGCGCCGCTCGGAGAAGGGAGACGACTCATCAGAAATTACGATATTACCTTCGCCCTCTATCCAAAGGAGGAAACATTAAGTTAAGGAAACCGAGGCAGAAATACTACTCGCACTATTCCAATGGCAGCTCCCTATGTATAAATGATTTAACTTCTATTGAAACACTTCTCAATTACAGAAATCCACCGCATGTAGAAATTTGCATAAAAATCACTTTGTAATAAAGAAATCTTAGAATATGAAAAACCAGGAGCAGAGAACAAGCTGATCAGGTAGACAGCTAGCGTACCTTGGTTTGTCAGAAATGCCGACCTGCAGGCAGACCTACAGTGGCAATCACTTTATATAACATTTATAGTCGAAACGACTAGGCGCGTATTCTAAAGAGCAGAGAACCATGCTGATGACTCCATGGACTACATGTTAATATTGGAACAAGATTTCTATTTATTTGTTTTATAAAGTCATCTACCCAGGAAGACACATATGGGCAAAATACAAAAGACCTAGGAGTCTATTTGTGTAACCGCATCAGTTCTAAGATGAACCGATCAGGCGTGGACTAGTGGAGTAACATCCAATCCTGTTACCTTACATCCCAACTAGAGAAAGACGACGCAACAAACCAGGCGAGGCATGATCTTAGTAATCACAGCAAGGCAGCTACAATAGGAAGACGAGGACTTAATAGGAGTGAATCCTGGAAGTCCTCCCCTTCGGCCTGCAGTAGGACCCCTAGGGGGGTTAAAGCCCAGGTCGGAACACAGCTGAGTTTTAGTGGGTATGCCTGTGGTGAGTCTTACACTACCCGCCACTCAGAAGGGTACAATAGTTCTGGAGCTTCGGAAGGGTAAGTAATACTATAATGTAATATTATTTATAGATATGTGGTAGATTAGTTATTTGATGTGTGAAGGAATATAAACAATTTATTTTTCGTTAGGTCATCGGATATTTAAAACATTTAATGTTGTTATATATTTTGCTATTAATAATTTTGCAAAATTACACACACATGAAAAGAAAACATTAAAACCTGTGTTCACAACAACACAGCATATAACTAGTAGCGTATACTCGCTTCGAAATATAACTGAAAATGTATAGCCGGTATAGCTCATATGTCCGCCGGTAATCGTTGATCTCGCCTACGTTTTTTTTATAGTGCAGACATACTAAAGGGAGATCTTATGGTGCTCGACGAGCGGTGTTTATGACTACGCGCAACCTATCTCTCTCTATTGTAAGCAAAATTTATTTTCATGTTGGCCAATAAGTAAATCCTGGAAAAAGTGTCTGCCTTTTTGTAATTATTCTTTACTATAAGTAGTTAAGACGCTGTTAAAATTTCAGCGTGAATCAAGCACTTTTGCATTATTGAAAAAACAACTTTGGGGTGTATTTGTTAAATGTTAACCCCCTCAAAATTGTCTGCTTTATTTATTTCTGTATTTTAAATTATCTCAACTTTCGATTGGTATTTGTTGGCCTGTGAATCAAACACTTTTATTGGGCCATTTTTTGTACACCTTTCTCTCATGGACAGTACCTGGTACCCCCAGGTAGGTCAGGTCAACACATGTTTACCTGGTTATCTTGTAACTAAAAGGTATTTATTTATTTTAATTAATCAGTTGGGCGCCACTTTGGAACTAATAGTGCACCACTTTATGATGGATTGTTTCTTTTTAGTTCAGTCACCAATTTGTGAGGATAGTAAAATTATTTAATTTAATTAAGCATGAAAATAGGGCGTGGATTAGACTATTTCTCTAGTCAACAATACTATTTTTTTAATTGTGGGCGCCAGGCTCTTAGACACAATGCAACAGAAAATATAGAATAATTATTTTGATATCAATAATTATGAGTTTATGTAGATAAGAATAATTCGTGTCTTATCGTCAAAGAAACTGCTTTAAAAAATCTGTATTAATTTAACAACTAATTTACAAGTATAAATGATGAGGTTCATATATTCGGGTGTAAATACAACTGTAATATAATTTAGGAAGTTTAAGCTTTTGACCAAATTGACTAGCAATGTGAACAATAAAAATATTTAATTATTACAGTTAGTTGGTCTTTCAAAAAAAAACTCTCCTTGGACGTTCAAATACATAACTCGTCCAGTTATCTGCAACCATGTGATGGCTTGGGACCTCCACTGGAAACCTCTTCTGCCTGTACCTAAGCTCACCAGCTATAGGCGTATCCAGGGCGACGATCCTAGTGATGATTCCCACCTGGTTGTGTGTAGTTGATGTCTTGGAGAAGTTGTTACACAAAAAAAAGAAATGGACAAGCTTAAGACCAGCTTATACTGCTATGTAATTAGTTAATTATTCATGAAAGTATCCTGTGAACCTCAGTTCGACATAGGAGGTATTAACCGACAACTTGAAGATTTACTGGTTACAGCAGATATAATCAGAACTTAAATTACAATTTAACACTATAAATAATTACTGTTTCTTAAGATATTTCTTTTCCTTACATTAATATATGGAATTACAAAGAAATTATGATTCAAATTTAAAATTCAAAAGAAAATTATGAAACTAGTCCAAACAGTGGCTCTTGGCAACTTCAAATAGAAGATAACTCAATTTTTATGATAAATAAGGAATCGTGGTATAACCTCTCTATAAATGAATCTGATTATAACTCAAAATAAGTAATTTCAATTACATTTTTATATGGCTCTTGACGCATAAACGATAATTGAAAAGCTAGAAAAATCTAGGTACAACCTCTCTTTAAATCGAGTCTTATGACTTCAAATAAGTAATTTCTATTACTTAAACTATTTATATGGCCCTTGGCACATAAACGATAATTCGACGTAAATTACGTCTCAATTAATTAAAGATAAAAATAAGATAATCACTACCTCGCCTTGAGATAGGAACTTAAATAAAAGATAAAGAGAGATAAACCAGGTAAAGTTACACACGTGTACTTAAACCTCTCATATATGTAAATTAATATCGGTATATCATTGATAAAACGTGACACGGTTAGTGCTAATATTTATATGCTTCGCTTGATATTACAAATAAACTGAAATATTAATGAAATAAGCCTGAAAAGAAAAAATATTAAACTAGCAATATTATGAGAGAAAATTCGAAGGAATTCTACAGAAAATTCAATTTACTACCTTTACAGGAAAAGATAAAATCCGCTGTGAGAATCTCCCCAATAATACTGTCCAATCTAGATGAAAATACGTAAAGTAATATGTGTGACCGTTAAACGATGAAATAATATAGTTCTCTATAAATTTGGATTAAACCATTATCAAATTACACGAATTTGACCAATAAGATACGCAATTATCCACCAAAAAATCGGTATTCAAACCTAAAGGTCACCACAAAAAATTAAGATTGTTGAAATCATCAACTACTCGAAAGTGCAATATAAAAATGCAAAATTCTCGCTTTAGCCGAATATAATTAAGTGAATTTGAAACAATTATTACTTATGTATTTGAAAAATGAAAAGATTATTGAAAAATATACAGGATGAATAAAATATTTTGAGATCAGAAAATTAATAACACTTACCGCATCAAACGTTCTCACAAAGATTTGACGACCTTCCTTTCAAAGTTTTGTACGTTCTACCTATTTAGATTATCAATGCTCTGATTGGGCAATTTAAATCACATGACAACTGTTGTAGGAAACCCGTGCGTCAACCTAAGGAAAGACTTAGCATAAGCTAAATGTAGCAATCTATTGTAGATTACATGCTTAAATTACAGGTATCGAACAACGTACTACGCCCTTCAATTACCAACTATACAAGATAAGCCCGTTTCCGAAGAGATGACATTCACTCAATAAAGAAATCTGCAATGACACAAATACGTAAATTATGGATATAAATCTGCGTACCTGTTCTTCTTAAATAGTTAATTGTGCGAAATATATCCATTCACCGATAGGTGTCACTGCCGATTAATATAGCGAACATCGAAAACCATTGATAAATAGATAGAATTTAGTGGAGCGGAATAGACTGATATTTGTTAACTTATATTCCGTTACAATCTATCGACTAGATACTACTACACAATATTTGAAGGTGCAGCAAACACTTCATGAAAGGTGCGTCACTGACAACATGCCAACGAGCTGTCGAGTCGCCTTCTGTCTCTTTCTACCTATATCTGATCTAATTACATTTAAAGCATAGTGCAATAATAAATTCATCGCATCTAAGTTAGATTTTATGATATTTCGTTACTCTCTCATATCTATCGAATTACTGGTGCCATTAATAAGATCATACCTTGTTCGATACATGTAGTAATTATTTCGGATGTTGAAATAAAAGCAAACCGTATATGCTAGTTAATTCAATTAACATCGTTAAACATTAGTTTTCACTAGGTGGAAACTTTGCAAATACATACTTCAACCGATAATTGATTACTCGGGCTTCCAATTGAAACTTGAATTCAGTCCCGGAGATCTAAACAGCCGTCCTCAATTAACATGTGAAGCAAAGGAAGTGGAAATAACATATCATGTCCAGTTACAATCGTTACCCTTTCCATTTTAGTAAATTTGTAGGTATGATGTACAAGTTCAAAACATGGTGAATGTATTATAAATTTAATGATTTTTTTTGTTGTTAACATCAAAAGCGAAAATAAGACGATTTGTCTTGTGATGAAAATCGATGTAAAATTTAACAATTACTTTTGACTGGGTGCTACAAAATTTTCATCATCTTTTTATATTTATTGTAATATATCTCTGTATTTGTATTATTGGCAATTCATTGTGTACACTCGTAGGACTGGATCGTTAATTTTTTCTTCTTCGTAATAGCTTCATGTCACAAACTTTTTAATTTGTGAGCTGAGATGAAATAATTAATGGTGGAAAAAGCCTCAGGATCAACAGATTTATTTTATTCAAATATTAAAGGCATTACTTTTAAAAGAACAAATATTTTCTTGCTTTTCGTAAACTCAATAATACTTTCAGTTTTCACTTACCAGATGTTAATTGAAGGGATAAATGTGTATTCCTTCAACTGTCCATGTTCTGGCAGTAGTGTAGGCATGATGAACTTAGGGCGAATCCCAACCAGGCAGAGATGGTTATATTTCCCAGGAAAAGGAAGCTAGAGGTTGCTCCTAACATCGCGTTGTGGCTAAGAAAGGCGTCAGGTATCTGGGTGTCAGTGTCTGCACACTGACCTTTTAGAAACACATTCGGCTCAAGACCGCGGCGGCGCTCTCTGCTCTGTAGGACTGTCGCAGGGCGCTGGAGGGGCCTGGGAACTTGAGCCGAGAACTATATTGGGGATCTATAAAATGATGACCGCTCCGATGCTCATGCACGGTGGAATGGGTGGGACACGAGGCGGCTAGTACAGCTATGAGATTGGCTGAAGCGGTAACATGGAGGAACAATGGCTCCTACCATGGCCGTTGCCATCTACGGCTGGGCCCCTATTTATTCTGGGTATACCAGGTCACCTGATGGTTCCTCAGATAGGCTTCCACGAGGAGCTAAGCTTCCTCTTCCCTAAGAAGGAGGTTTGAATGACGGGAATGATGAGATGGACTAGTCTGGTTGACAGACGTGTCTAGAATGGGAACACTGTCTGGAGCTGGTGCGTACTGTGAGGCCCTGGGGCGGGAATTATTCACCTCACTGGGCTAGTACACTACGGTTTTCCAAGCGGAAATTCTTGCGATCATGATTGGAGTCGTTAAGGCTCAATGTCGATTACAGACTACATGTAATAAAAATAATAATAATAATAATAATAATAATAATAATAATAATTATAATACAAATAATAATAATTATTATTATTTTAATAATTTAAATTATAGTAATAATAATTACATGACTATTAATATTTGTCTGAAATTCGTCATATTAATTAACCTTTTGTATCCAATGATGTTGAAAATTTTGAAAACTACTCGTATTTTATGAATTTTTGGGTAGTTCGGCAAAAATATGTCAAAAAATATCGTTTTGTATTTTTTTTAAGTGGAAAGTGGAGGGGAGCGGGATTTGAAGTCCCGTTAGTTTGGTACAAACGTTCCTATACAAGGGCGTCGCCAGCTTGTGAGCAAGGGGGGAGGCGGTACATTTCGAAATTTTGTCAATAAAACCATGGTCGAAAATAAATTTTTAAATGTTTATTAGGTTAAGTTAAATTTTTGCTAGTGCTTATGGTGCCCCCATATTCCTATATATAACTGAATAATACAGAAATACATTAAGGAAACCTATTAGATAAGTACTTATGAAATATCATACTCTATGAAATATTATGATATTCTGAAAAGCATTTTTTCTTTTTATTCACACCTAAATAAACAGCACATGCTGAGTATTTTGAGGAGTCGAGATTCAATTTCAACGGCCGAACATTGCTCGCAGCGTCTTTTTTTCTTTGTAAATGTGACCCAATGGTTGCCCCTGTACCCTAATCCTACATCATCTGGAACGCTGTAATTATTTTTTTCTGTTTGTTCGGTTTCGGATAATATCGTGATCTTAATTATGGACTGTTGCTACTTCTATAAAAAGCCTTCGTAAACCAACCATTTTTTGTTGGGATAGTAAATATTTATAAGCCCTAAACATACACCGCGTCTAAAATCCAGCAGTTAGACATCTTCTTCTGGATGCATCTTTTTGTAAACAATGTAGCTGTTGATAAACACAATATCGAGCATTTCAAAAAATAACCTGCGCCATCATTTTTGAGAGCGTCTATCTACCAGTAGTATTCATACCTAGGCAGGCCGTGTGATACCTTATAAAGGAATTTATACCAAGAAAAATAAACAATTCGGATTCATTGATGTTAATAGTTTTATGTCTTTGTGTTGCATATAAATTACGATGATTCAGGATATTCGTTACAGCACATTAACCTTCCATGGGGCCTTCAGAAAGATAATATTCAGGAATGCCAGTATATATATCTTTCTTATTCCGTTTCCTATCGACCAAAACTATTTTTCTTGAACACTGTAGGTAAGTGGCTTTCGTTTTCCTCTATTTACCTTCTCTAGGATCTCGGTATTTTGGTTCAATGTAATTTGATCTTCATCTGCACTATTGTCAATAGGCACGTTTTCCAATTCATAAACCACTTGTTCCGCCGCTGCTAAGAGGTCTTCATCATTTAAACATATTTTATTCCTACAAGAACTTGCCATGGTAAAACCTGAAAAGATGTGCAATATTTCCCCACCGACGATAACTATGCATTTTTAAAGAAGACTGTATGATATATTTATCTTGCAAACATTGGATAAGCATTCTGACATTGTAAACTACATAATAATACAAAAATAATAACACAATTTTCAAAAACTTTTGCAAAAAGCTGGCATAAATAGACAAGTTGGAACTAACGGTATAACTTCAACTCACAAAGACGCATTTAGTTGTGTGAAAAGTGCCGCTTCGCGTATCTAGTGAGTATACATGTTGTAGCGGCCGGCGCAGGCGCGGCGCACGGCGGCAGTAAAATGTACTTAAAAGTCCCATCAGCACCCAGTCACCTTTTGCTTTGATATGCAGCTCTAAAGCTGATAAAAATCAGCTAAGACTTTTAGTCAAGACACAAAGGGTTAAAATTACTTACTATTAAATAAATAACGCAAGCTATATTTATTAAGTGGAAAAGCGATAAAATTTGTTTAAATATTTATTCATTTTGAGAAGAACATCAAAAAGATATATAATGACATTTTAGGATATTTGAGGGAAAATTTGCCTCACTGTATAAAACAGATTGCACTTTCCTATTAAGTCTATCCAGACATTATAGAAAATCGGAAACAGCGCTTGTTGGAGTAACTCATTTGTTTTTTAAATAAGTTTTAAAATATGATTATCCAAAGCAGATAGGTTTTACAGTACAAAAATCTATAATTTAGTCAGGCTCGAAATGCAGTTAATAGAAGTCGTAAATTCAATTCTATTTACGTCCATGCTTTAAATAAGTTAAACTCCAGTGATTTAACATGCATTGCCTCTAAAACAGAAGGAAAAGGTATCGAATAAAATCATTTAATTTATCACCATAATTTTTAGACAGGTCCACTACATCACTCTAATAAGAATAGTTCGGCTAAGTCACAGTTTATACCGTACCGAATCAGTTATTTACCTCTCCACGTGTTTTGAAGCAATAAAATCCAACTAATAGGAACATTTTCCTCATATTCTGGGCGTCTGCAACGGAGCGGAATGATATGAGGGCGACTTCGTTTATTTATCAAGAACAGTACCCGGTCTGGTGTCCAGTGTAGTGTTATCTTTTTCTATTACGACAGTTTGCCGAATCGAAGAGACATAAACAGATCCCGCACCTGGTTGAGTGGAAAGTGAACAGCGTTGGACTCTCGATTTTTTGACAAGAACCAGCACGTGGACGTTCTTAGATTGGATGGTTTGCGTGTTATTATTTGTGCTCGATTGTTCGGTAATTTATTTAAGTGTGTTAACTTTTTAGACATTTAATCATTAAAGTGTTTTCATTGTTAACCATGATCGTACGTTGTTTTGTCTGCAAAAGATATAAGAAAGCCAATCCTGCTTCAGCATATTTTAGTTTTCCGAAAGATGAAAGGTTATAAGTAGATGTTTACATTAAGTATTGAGATTAAAGTATAGTTCATTCATATCACATTGAATGATAATTAAATATTCTATGTCGATAATTGTTTGGCTTTCTTCTGCAGGAAGTTTAACTTTTTAAACTTGAAAGACATACATTGTAGTTTGGCTAGCCTCTTAGCATAACATACTAAAGGCAAACAATTTAAAACAGTCCCACTAATATTACAAAGGTTGTATGTAAATTTAATTAAAAATAAGTAGTGAACAATGACACATACCTACAACTGTATAAATGGATTCGAGTGACGAAATATCAATTTGTTAAGGCCGTTTGATGCGATCACATTTTTGATAAAATTTCGCCCGTAGAAATGCTAGCAGATTTGAGCTCAAAAAACATAATGGGACTATCTGTTGTTTTATTACTCACGCAAGCGGATTGTCAAGTAATGTCTAGGGATTTGTCTTTAATCGCCAGAAAAAAATAACTCCTTTGTTAGCAGCACTGCTTCCCTTTTAATTATTCTCAATATTTTGATCAGTCTGAAGGAACGACTTTAGAAGAATTTGATCAAATTTTGATGTAACTAACTCCGGAAAAAATAAAATCATATGAAATTGTTTTTAACCAAGGGACACATTTTGATCGGATACTTTTAGATACTACAGATTATCGGCAGTTAGACATGAAGCAAAAAAATGCATTTTTTATGTTGGAGGGTATTTTATTAAAAAAAGTTTAGAGAAGCATTCCTGCAAGATTTGTGAGGGGTATTCAAAAAAGACTCAATAACTGTCTGTTGATGCACTCTATATCCAGTTTAGAGCGTACCGAAATGCAGCAAATAATGTATTTGGCAACCTCAAGTGTCCAGATCAGACTTTTTTTGAGCTTTTGGATCCTGCGAAAGTCTATTTGTCAGCCATTTTAAAGATTTTGCCATTTAACCAAACGTTGGCACAAAAATATGGGAAAAAAAAATGGAGCTACCTTTTCAGCATCCCAGTAAAAACTTTCCCAAAACTTATTTTGCATCTCTGTTTACCAGAACAAGGATATTTTACACACTAAAATTTTTAAACAGGGATTTTCTTCGACCGAAAACAAAAAAATCACAAAAACTTAATATTCTTCAACACTTATAGGCTTTTAATTTATTAGTATATCGTAAAATAACCATACATTAAACTACAAACAAACAAGAAGACAAAAACTAAAACAAACCAGCTAAGTTTGGAATTTCATGAATTGATTTATATTTAAAAGAATAACTTTGCTGTAAATGATAAATTAGACATTAAAAATGAAGCCAAATTTAGCATCATCAAAGATAAGATTTGCATTTGCATAATTTTGATTAAAATAAAATATATTATTTATGTGTAACAAAATTATAATTTAAAACAAACACCGTGACAAGGAACCAGATAAGTCATATTTTTAGATTTTATTTTTTTCTACATCGTAAAAATAGATACTGGATACTGTTTTACTGCGAAAGTCTATATGTCCGCCATTTTAAAGATTTTGCAATTTTACCAAATATTGGCACAAAAATAAGGGAAAAAAATTAGAACTACCTTTACAGCATCCCTGTAAAAACTTTCCCAAAACTTATTTTGCATCTTTGTTTCCCAGAACAAGGATATTTTACACACTAAAATTTTTAAACAGAGATTTGCTTGCACCGAAAACAAAAAAATCACAAAAACTTAATATTATCCTTCGCATCTCCGCCATCCCTCATTACACTTTGTAGTATACAACTTTTTCCCAATCGGTACAATTTTTAAAGAAGTTATCTAAAAACATGGTGATTCAGCCGACCCTGGCTAGCCGCTCGAGCTCATCGCCTTGATGCGTCATTACAATTTTGTACCGGTCGGTGACAAGCAAGAATCCGTAAATCGGTTCTTTCTTTTGGTTTTAAGAAGAAAAATGCCTAGAAATCGTATTTCTAATATAGTGAAGTATTAGTGATACGTCTTGCTCGCAAAGGAGGCGAAAAAAGGGGGCAATATTCATCGGAAGAAGCGAATCAGGGGGTGAGGCCATATAAGATTATATGCCAAAATTTCAAATATACATAAATACCTGGTTATTGTAAATATATAAAAACAGAATCTCTCGTATAAAAGCAAACTAAATGTGTATAATACTAAACTGAGTATTATGAATAAATAAGACACTTGTAACCCTTATTTTTTTACTTAATAAAATTGAAATGGAAAATACTCTCAAACTTCTAAAACTAACTATACTTATTATAAATAGAGTGCAAACGGGTTACAGTCAAAAATGCGAATGAAGCAGTAAACAAAAATTAAATGTGCTCACTGCGATTTGAATTATACTAACAAACTGTTATTTATATACGAGGGCATGACAAAACATTGTTACATTTATTTGTGGTCTGTGCACAATTACACAGAATCAAACAATATATTCGGAATTGAAATATATTATATATAATATAAGTAATAAGCAACAGTTAACCATACGAGCTATTCGAACCGTTCTCTAGTAATCTCGTCTAATCGTACATCCTACCCAAGAAATACTGTTCAATCACAAAAAGTGTTTACATAACACAATCAAAAGGAGGAAATATATACCGGTCGGCCTGCACATTTATTAATGTTTTACATAGAATAAAACGTTTATACCATATTAAAGGAATATAAAAAATAGAAACAAATGGTTATGATGCCTTCGTATCATTCGTTTTTCGATATTTGATCCCCGTATAAACTACAATTCGATTCGATGCAAATATTGCAAAACAAAAAACAAAGTTATATTTAGTTATGATCCACTGACTCATGCTGCAGATCTATATGAAAATTAAAGAGTATGGCAATTACATAAGGTATTAAAATTTGAACAGAATAAACTTATTTACAGGATAATAAATAAAACTCAAAATTAAAACATTATCATAATATTTTCAAAGGATATTCATAGCCACAATACTAGAGAGTTTATAGGAAATCATACTGTTATTATTACTAAAATGCAATTATCCTATTACCAGTGTTCAAAAACACTGTCTAGAGGAATAAGGACTATGTATATTGTAATTAGTGCTATAACGGTATTAACAAATACTTTTCAAAAAAAAAATAAAAAAATTTAAATTTTGAGTAAGTCGAAGAGTGCCCTTTTCTCACGAAATTAACCTCTAAAAACCTAAAAACTAGCCACAAAGGCAAGCTGATGCATAATTTACGAGCGACTAAATCCCAAGTTGGGTATTATTATAGCTTGCATGGCCCTCCGTTGGCTTTGCTCGCAACGGAGGCTCAATCAACAAGAACTAAAAGTACTAACCAAAACTAACCCAAAATTAAGGGAAAAAGGCGGAATGTTATCGTTTGGCTTTGTCGAAGCAATGTAATACCGGAACGCATTATTTTTAAACAATTTGTGTTGACATGAGCCGTCCGGTGAGGGAAAAAATTGGAGTAAACATTGCTTGCAGGAGATGTTAATAAATAATAATAATACCTATTTTTAAATTCGCATTTGCAGATGCGAATAACTTTAACTAAAATTGGCCTTTACATTTGCAGATGTGAAGGGCCCCCAACAGCCTCCACCCCAGTAGGTATATTATGTAAAAGTAGTTAGAGGCACACTATATCTCTACATTTGCCGATGTAAAGGATATATGTACTGACAAAAAAAACGGTATTGTGCTATGTATTTGCAGATACAAAAACAAATAACCACCATACTATTGCAACCCTCTTACATAAAATCATTGCATTGGATGTAGCGAATTATTACACTCTTGGTTTCTATTCAAAACAGAAATTACAGTATTTGCAGATACTGTAAATATGCTAAAAAATCGTTGCATTTGCAGATGCAATCGAAAGCATAACCAGGGTTAAGCAGCAAGCAAAAAGGTGAATAGTTCATTGTATTAGGAGATACAATCGATCGTACCTACTGTCTGCAATTGCAGTTGCAGATAGTGAACATATTCATGAACCTATTTTTCTGTTCAAAAACAGAAATTGTAACATTTGCAGATGCTGTAAATAAATAGGCTAATAGATCGTTGCATTTGCAGATGCAATCGATATCATAAGTAGCAAAACCAAGGAAACTCTTTTGCATTTGCAAATGCAAGATCCTCTCACGCTAGCTGAGGAAATAACTTAGCCGAATCAAAACTTACCAACATCAGAAGCACCAGATGATCCTGAACAAAGTAACGACCTCCTAGATGTGTAGGTGTAGGCAAAAAAAAAAACGACGAAATCACAACTGCGAGGCCAGAACTACATACTCAGATAGTTTAGATGGGACAATTACTTATTAAAAGGACTAAAAGATAAAAAAAACAAACAGTATGATAGAGAAGTATTCACCAGCTGCCAACTGCAATGACCTCAGACCATCAAAATTAAATCTCGAAGAGAGTACTAAATCCTGCCAGGACAACTACTGTATCAATTACAGAAACAACTATAGTCCGTGGGATTAGTGCCTTAGCCCTCCCTTTCAATAATTTAACTAGCGAACCGTCTGAACTAGAATTATACGTTCAAAATTAGCAGAAATTAAAGGTAAACAGTTCAATAATAGAGTGGGTACAGGATTATAAAAACCCTTTCAATAGGACAACACTCCGGTTAGCAAAGTAGAAGACTACATAGGACGGCAAAAAATTTAATTTCAAAATACGCATTCTTAGGGAAAACTGATCTCTTAAAGATGCATATTTCCTTATCCCTATGCACAGTAGTCAAAAAAGTGGTTAAGATTCGTTTTTTGCGACGTACTGTACCAATTTAATTGTGTTTCATTTGGTTTATGTACAGCTCCATATCTTTTCACAAAACTGAAACCAGTTGGAAGATATGTAAAATTAAAGAGCATAAAAACTGTACTCTACTTAGACAATTGGCTAGTCATTGGTAATTCAAAAGAGAATTGCTTAAAAGTATAAATAAAATTACATAAACATTGCAAGATTTAGGTTTTATATAAATTCCGAAAAAAGCGTAGTTATTCCCCCGCAACCATGCTCACTTTTGGGGTTTATACAAGAGAAAAGGGACCTACTGGCAGAACAGTCTATTATCTTTACCCTGAAAAATACTTACTCACATCTCCTTGCGGAGAAAAACAACCATTGTGGAAGAAAATTTCTCTGGCTGTAGGGAAATTACGAAGTTTCCTGAGAATCAGAAAACTGATTATTTTTTATTGCAAACTATAGAACAGTGGAAAAAAAAATCGATACGTGTTTTTTTATTTCCACTAAAGATGAATATTACAAGAGCTATACCAGATTTTAGTTTTGTATATATAGATATACTAGGCATGGGGTGACGTAACAATTCATGTGTATTATGACGTCACACGCACGTTTAAAGGCGTTGTATCTGCCTCATTTTTCGACTTAGGGAAAAAAGAAAAAACATGTGTTCACATGTTTTTCATGGGCTATCGAAATCAGCAATAATAAAATAAAATAAAATAGAAAAAAAAATTGATGAAACTTCCTCATTGTCAGGAGAGATTTTCTATAACAAAGCGTACCTAATGAAGCGATAAAAGCGATTATTTCTTCATTGACAGATAGCGCCCTCAAACAATACGAAAAACTTACAATAAATAGGGGAATTTCTGTTTTTCTAAGCGCCAACAAATATATAATAAAACCGTAAACTTATTCTGGAGCTCCTAAACATTCAATTGTCTTCGGAGTCATCCTACTCAAACAAAAGACGAAGCGGTTATAAAAAGGTTTCTCAATGGAACATTTAACATAAGACCCCCAAAATCAAAATACTCAATTACTTGGGTTTCCTACCCAGTTCTACAGCGCTTAAAGAGCATGTACCCTCACGAATTCTTAAATCTATAAATCTAACTTTAAAGCTAGTAACACTCTTAATACTAATAACGGCACATAAATCACGGACAACCCGGAAGTAAAAATCGACAATGATTTTAAATACGAATACATAATTGAAATCAGATTCCCGGATAAAATAGAAGCAAGTGGCTTAAACAGGTTCAACCTAGTTTGATATTACCTTATTTTATTAATCAACCTGAACTATGTATAGCCACACTATTAGAGACTTACATAGAACGCACAAAAGGAAAAAGGGTGCTACCAGTCAATAAAAGGTGAATAGTTCGTTGTATTAGCAGATACAATCGATCGAACCCTCCACTGTCTGCAATTCCAGATGCAGCTAGTGAACATACCTATTTTTTTCTTCAAAAACAGAAATTACGGCATTCACAGATACTGTAAATATGCTAATAGATCGTTGCATTTGCAGATGCAATCGATACCACAAGTAGCAAAACCAAACAAATGTAATACTCAGTCACAAAAAGCCCTATCACCTAGACAGCAGTCAAACCATTAGCAGATGGGTCAAGTTAATACTAAAAGCCAGCAGTATAAACACGGAAATCTTTGGGGCACACAGCATGCGACACGGGGCAACTTCAGCAGCTCAAAGAATGGGAGTTACATTACAAACCATTCAGAAGACAGCTGGCTCGACAGAAAAATCAAAAGTATTCTCGAATGTCTATGAAAAACTTGGCGTGGGTAATCCCACTGGATTGGCATCTTGTTTATTG
>JAEQML010060977.1:0-26376 GCA_016904865.1 Pissodes strobi | reverse complement strand
TCTGCCATATTTATGAACGATAAAATCAGGTATAGATTTTTCGAAAAATAATGATATCAATATTTGATTTGTGGCTATTTACAATCCGCCAATCAATGGATTAAATGGAAATGCATTCCTAGACACAAAACTTGCGGGGTTGACTGGTAAAAAATAGCTGGCTAGTGGGCGACTTTAATATAAACATTTTAGAGAATTCTAGAGGGAATAAGTATGGATGTTCTATTTGCAATCTGGAAATACCTACACGTATCACTAGCAACACAAGGACTTAATCACTACTAGTGAGCTTGGATTAGATTATAAGGCCATTATAGGCAACTCCATGCGTGATCGTGATATAACGAGTCTACAATTGCCTTGTAAAATAAAACTAGGAACTAATAAGTTACACCAAAGAGACAGTTCAGTTCCCAGCTATAAAAATGTATTCTAACTACTCGGATAGAGTGTGTCAGATAATTATGGACTTCTGCTTCAGTGTTTTCATCCTCATACCAGGTATGAAAATAGAAGAATAGTATATTGTGTAACTAGTAGGAAAAGCAATATATTTCTGGACGACTGTCGTAAACAGGAGTCCAGGAATGTGCTTTTACTACGAGTTGCACATACTATTTTTTATCCGATCAGAATTAATTAGAATGCGTATTTATAAGAATAGAGCCAAATATGACTCTAAAATAAAAACGGTGTTTTAAATTTAAACTCAACGTAAGATCAAGTTTTGAATCGAGCGAGCTTGGAGTTTATTACGTAACTAGGGAAACCACAGCTAAATATTGCTTTTGATAAACGTCAGATCTGACAAACAAGGTGTTTAAATGGGACAGAAATGTTATATTCCCGGCCTAGGACGGAAGTACAGTTATTGCAGGTTGCCAAGCAACGAATACAATATACTGGAATCATGACTTTTGCGGTGAGAAAACACATCGGAAAGCTATAGTTTTTCGTCCGATCGGATAAAAATATATTTAAAATCGATTCTAAACTGTGGTTTAACATGAAGACCTCTACAGTGGTTAATTCACGTGATTATTATTATTTCAGAAAGGTGAAATCCAGATTAGAAAATGCAATGTTAAAAAACAGTGGAGAATCGTGAGTTTAAAACGTGGGCGTGCGCGGGGTCACAAGGACTTTCTGCGCTCGCTGGAAAAGGCTCGCCGCAGGCGCCGGGAGGCTAAACCGCTCGCGAAAATTTTTACCCAAAAGTCGTTAAAATCGTTTAAAATTAAGAATTCGGTGCCCTCTTGAATTGCAAAATAATAGAGAAAATCCCATATTTTTGCTTGTAAACTAACAAAGATATAACAATAAACAGTCAGAGACGTCATGGGTCTACGCCGTAATTAATTCTGACCACCAATTTCATCGACTCTCAGTGTATCTTTCTCTTCGCCTTCAAGCTTAGCATAGCTTTGTTTCTCTCTATGGCTGTTGCAACATATTATATTATTATAGGTTTTATTTTATTTTGATTTTTATTATAAATCTTCTCGTTAGGTGTCAATGTGCAATGTGTCTGCAAATTAGAGGTCAATGCTTTGATTCCATATTTCATATTTTACACTGACACCGAGGGAAATTTCACTCAAAGATACTATGTTCCAAGTTAATATAATCCTGAGAAAGCCATGACTGATACTTGTTTATATTGTTGGATACTATTGTCAACAATCCAGTCATAACCTACTCAGGATAAAATTAACTTGGAACAGAGAATATTCATTTGCCATGTATACTTATGGTCCTAAGCAATGACTTTTTTATTATTTTTGAAGTGGAACTTCTTAACGCGCGCCGGGAGGACAGGATGACCCATTTTCGTGTGTTTTACGGGGTTTATCACTTATGAGTAGAGATACAAAGATGCGGTTTTCGCAAGAGTTGGCTACTTTTTTGTGAAACTAAAAATGCCACATACAGATTTTTCTTAGGTCTCTTAGTTTCTAAGATACAGGGCTAAATTGAAAACGTTTATACTTATTGCTGAACTAATACACCCAATAAAACAATCTTCGCCTTCAGAGCGGATAAATCAAAGATCCCTGTACAAAGTAATGTAAGAGAGTGAAACAGATTCCATACATATCAACAGTGAGAGAGATGCAGAGCGAGTCGCGAAATTCGACGGTTAGTGCTTGCTCTCCCGTAAAACCATGATATCACTAATTGTTTATTGCTAAAACTTTGTTAATTTAAAAGCAAATAATATGGGGATTGCACTGTTACCTTGTGAATACATAAGCGAAACTTTTATAAAGATTTTTTTTTCATTTAGGCCTTCTTTCTTCGTTAAATGAAAGGTATATTTAAAAAAAGATGAGTTTTAACCAAATATTTGCACTGTTGAAACCGAGATATTTACGTTTAAAAATTTTTCGACCATAAGGGCTAACACAAATGATATTTTAAAAATAATTAAAAAAAAATACTTCCTACAAAAATTTTATTGTGCATTGGACCAAAACATAAGTATTTTTATCTCTATATGGTGGTACCAATATTTCGATTTTTGATGATAAAGTCCTTTTGCAGTCTAATTTTGTATTGCCCCCGGAATAAGGGTTATCTTATCATGTACTTTCATCTCTGAAAAATCCTGCTTGTGACACCAGACTAAAACGCAATTGAAAATTATTACTAAATTAAACCAGAAAGTGTGGATCTGAATAGCGCACGAATGGGCCTTGATTTCTCGTGATTTTACGAATATCCCCGACCTTTTTGTATGACGAAAATGCATTTAACCAGATCGCCGAACACTAGCGCAAGGCACATTTAAACTAGATCTGATTACGGGAGGTGGCCGCCGTCCCACGCTCAGCGATTCGATCGTCCCCGTCGTAGCCTCGATTTCGCTCTTAGACAATGTATTCTGCGGCCTGTGGAGATTCAAAAATATGTAAATTCGCAAATTATAGTGATTTTATGTTAAATTGTATATAGGGAATGAGATTTTATTTATCTACTTATTTTTGCAAGCAGCGCGCGCGCTCTGGCGCACTTATTCAGAAGCCGCTCCGTTAAAAAGAATGCCTCTAATGAAAAAAAAACAGCTATTTTTAGAAGAAGTGTGTGTGAGTAGACAATAATCCCAAAAAAATCCATGCAAATGATTACCTATTCGTAAAAGGTCACAAGAAGGAAAATATCAGAAACCTCATTAGAAGTTAATCAACAAACTCTCACTAATCCTGTGAAAACTGGAAACTGTCTCAATGAGTAATTCACAATACTACCGGGAAAAGTAGCAAGAAAAAATACCTGACACCCCATTGAATTTTGACTGGAGGCAGAGTCACATCTAAGTATGGAATATCCAGAAGTCATGAAAACAGTTAAAAGTGTAAATATGCCCAAATACCAGTGAACAAAAATAACTAATCAATCTTTATAAAGCGGGGAGGTGAATGGGTGTATCAAGATTGCAAATGTAAACTCGTGTTTAAATCATATAATAAAGAACAGTACACAGACTTGGTTAAATATCTATATATGGCCATTCAGTTTGGTTGTCTCAGCACAAATTAGTCCTGCATGTTGTAAAGTTATTTTATGTGAGTTGTTAGGTTTAAGGACTTAGATCACAATAATTCTGTTTCACCTAATGGAGACAGGTAAAATTAAATTTCTAGGTTTAACAACTGATAAAACCCTCACTTGGGGAGAACATATTGGATATGTTGCAACAAAATTGCTGCACCTACTACTGGGGTGTAAAGCACCTTGAGTTTTACTGTCTCTTAATACTTGCTAAGATCTGTGTACTTTTCTTTAATACATTTCCATCTTCAATATCTGAATTAAATGCCAATAAAATCATGATAAAGTCATTGCAAGTTTTGCAGGACAATGCAATAAAAAAGTTGCATGGTTTCGATAAATTCTATTCTAGTGCGCTATTATATAAATATTTTAATATTAAATCTAATAAAGATGTATACCTTTGGCAGTTGTTCATCAAATCATAAACTAGAGATCGGTAAATTTATCTAACATAAGTAGATAGTAGAGGAGAAAATCCCATTAACTATAGGGATATGACAAATTACAATTCCATATCTATTGAAATTAGAGCTTTCAATTTAGTAACATTTAATTGAAATAAAAAAACATGATTAAGAAAGGAGGCCACAATTAAAAAAAATAAAACAACAAATGCTCTTTATTGAATGTAAGATGGATTCATTGTGATGGCTATAAATTTTCTGATTATATGTAGGTTTGCAGGTATGTAGACATTGGAATAATAATCTTTATATAGAATCTTTAAAAGTTTTGTGGAACAGATAAAGCATACACAAATTCTACGGTGCTTTGTCAACTTAAGTTCTTCTAATTCCTTGAAATGCTTACTAAACAACTATTTTAATTTATATCTGGAATTACCATGCTCAGGGGGACACATATTGCAAACTGATTCAATTGGCTGCGTAAATTGACGTCCAATTATATGGCGCTAAGAACATTACTAAAATATTTATCCTTTTCCGATAAATGACAATAAAGATCACTGCCACATTTCTTTTAGCAAAAAAGACAATTATACTTTTAAGACATTTCTTCTGTGAGCATTCATCATCAACAACTTATTTATATTTTATAATGGGGAGAGAGAATTTCTAAAAGCTTTAAGATGTAATGTAAAATAATTACATTTAGTTTTTTGTTATATGTAGTTGTCATAAAATTATGTTAGAATTATTAAAAACTTTCAAATTGATAATAATTATAACAAGTTTTGTGGAGCAAATAAAGGATAAATAAAATCTGTCAACTAAAGTTGAGCGCAAAGTTCTTAACATTCCTTTTAAATGCTTAATAGACAACCATTTTCATTAATATTTCAAATTGCCATAATGTGTGTTTCTATTTTATACCACTTTCTGCCAACATACCTAACCTAACTATGCAATTAATCAATTTCGAATTCTAGAGACTATTTTAGACAAATTGCATGTAGAGCATCCTACTCTTAAATTTATGAACTTAAGACTTCATGGAGTTACATAAGAAAAATCAAATGGACATAAGGTATGCCATTTTAATTTTTGTATATATAATATTTAATGATAGATAATCAAAACTATGAATCATGTGTAATGTACCACTGCTAAATAAATAAATAAAAACATATTTAAAAGTTAGAGATGTTAGGTGTGAGAGATTTGGATGTAAAATTGGAACAAATAAGTCAAAAAGTATGTCTCTCAACTTAGTCGCGCCGAATTTTAATACTTCAAGCAACTTTAGAAATGTTCGTGCATTGTATTCAGTTGAGGTACCCTGTTTAAAAATATGCATATATCATATATTATCTAAATCACACATTGCAACAGATTGAAAAAAGTTGAAGAAATGAGTCAAATATCAATTATAAAGTGTCAAATAAATAAATGTAATGTTTATGTACCGGCAACCCTTAATTATTAATAATTAAAAATAATTGAATAGCATTGCAAGTTGCTGACAAAAAAAGAGTACAACAGACTTACGGCGATCTTTCTCTTTCGTGGGTCTGTCTTCTCTATCTCCTTTTGACACTTTACTGGAAATCTTATGCACAGGAGAGTTCTTAGGAGAAACACCTGGGGGTCCCTCTGAATCATCAGTTTTTGGAATCTCTAGCTCGGCGTCCTACAAAAATTTAACATAATCTAAGCACATCCATATAGGTAAACTAACCAATAAACGTCTGCAAATAGTAAGCATTTTAAATACAATTTCACAAATATGTCATAGTGGTCACAAATGTGTGGGTATGAATTATTATTAAGGCATCAACATTTTATGTGAAAATAGTATTAAAACAATTTACACATTAACTTAAAAAAACACCTCATACCAGCTTTTATTAAAACAACAAATAACTTACCTTTGAAAAATCATGTTCACTTTTAGCATGTTCTGTAGAATCAGCTTCAGAAATTACAGTTTTTTCCTCTTCACGAGAATTATCTTTTTCCGTCGAATCTACTACCGGAGGTGGAGTTACCTAAAAGATAAATATAATTTTTCATTAAATTTTCGAGTTCATTTACGAGACAAAGATAGGAGAGAAACAATTATTAAAGTCTTAAAATAGTCAAGATATGAAAATGCTATTGTATAAACCGTCTTAAAATGCGTCAATACTATTATGTTCTCGTCTTGCCTAGTCGGTAAATGATATTTCTCAATTGTAGAATGCACCTCCCAAAATTGCGTGTGTGAAATTGTTTCAAGGTGAAGGCTACGGTTAAAAGGATTCAATCCAAATCTAGAAATGTTGTGCTAATGCACGAAAAATGTAACAAAAATTATGGAGATTTTCCAATATACAAAATATTGACTCCCAATTAAAATGAATTAATGTATAAACAATTACATTATAATTCGACACATTCGTGGTAGGGATTGCAATACCGGTTTACCGATTAACCGGTGAATGGTTCAAAACTCCCTTAAAAAATTACCGGTAAATCGGCCAACTTTTACCGGTAGTTTCGATAAAAATATTAAAAGGTGAGATCCGCCGGTCGCCTGACTCTGACTACTCCGATGAGGACGACGTTTGAAAACGTCGATTCTTTCAACATCGCGTAAAGCTGAGTTGTCAATAAAGGAAAAATTACTCCAGACGATATGAAAAAAAATCGATGTAACCAGTACCCAGCCTAATAGAAGGATGCAAAAACTTCTAAAGATCTTTCACAGGTTGTAAAAAAAAATAAATTAATTATATTCAAGAAAAGAGAATTCATAGGAAGATTTCAAAATGGCTTTCGATTCTCTCATCACAATTCAGCATACAACTGTAAGGCTGTGTAAAGAGCTTTTTCTGCGGTAGGAACACTTTGCACTAAAATTAGATCACGGTTGAGTGATAAAACTTTTGATGAGCTGTGTTTTCTACGAGCGTCCTTTATAAGTCTTTATAAAAATAAGAAAAATTGCAAAACTCGGTAAATTTGCAAACCTTAATTCATGGCAAAAACGCTTCATAGCCAAATCCGTGAAGTAACTGCCAATGTTTACAATGTATCATTTTAACTTACTCCTACAGAGAAAGTTGGAAAGGGTTTCTATGTATACCGGGTTTTGCGTAAGTGCGGTCAAGAGAATCCATAGGGAGGATGAAGAGCGAAATAGAATCAATCCAGTTGCTATCGTCTCCCGGCAACAAAAGGTCCCGTCTTTCTGCCGTTGATAAAATTGAACACTTTGACTTTAATATCATCAGGCGGCTGATCGAAAAGTTTCATTTAGAATTAAAAATAGTTCCGACCATAAGGAAACTTTTAGTAAAGTTGCGTGAGGAAATTGATTTTCCATTTTCCAGGGAAACCTTAAAGACGGTGTTGCAAGCAAATGGGTTCTGTTGGGGAAAATGCCAAAATAAAAGAAAGACTTTAGTAGAAAAGCCAACAATTTTACACTGGAGATATAAATTCCTAAGCGCCATCAGAAAATATCGGGAAGAGAGTCGTAATATTGTATATATTGACGAAACTTGGGTGGATAACGACTTGACTGTCAAAAAGTGTTGACAAAGTCAAAATGATTTTGGTGTGATAAGTAACATCAGTTCAACTGGTGAGAACCAAGTGTTATGTAGTTATATACCCGGTGTCCAAATAAGAAAGGACTCCGGCAGGTAAACTTTTTTATATATAAAATAGACCATGCGATATTGCTGGAAATAATTTTCAGGTTTGTAAGTCGTTCGCTAGGACGCGCAACGAACGCGAAAACAATACTGTGATTACCTCCATAAAAGACGTACTAAGGTATCTTAAAAATCCAATTTTTGAAACCTTGATGAGATTATGAAAAATTTAGTTAGGGACTTTTTGCCGGTACTCTTGAAATAAGGGGTGGGGGAAGGTTCAAATTCAAATTCAAATTCAAATTCAAAAATAGCTTTATTTGTTATAAACTCAAAAGTTGTTAACAAAAGCTGAAAGGAAAACATAAGTATTAGTAACTTTAATAAACTATCCTTATAAATATATTATTTGTAAATAGAAATGTTCGGTAAACATGGTAACAGTACAATTGTGTGTCAAGGATACAAAAATCACAGTAGTAAAATTAAGATGTGGGAGAAAAACAAATATATAAAACAATGGCAATATCACTAAAAGTCGCGCTCATAGAATTCAGTTAAAGAATAGTAAGCTTTACTCTGCAATAACCCCTTCAGCTGTCTTCTAAATCTGATAAGTTGTTATGAACAAATGTCATAACTTGTTTGGTTTTTAACCGATTTCAATGATTCTGACGTCATTTAAAAAGAGTTTTTCCTTGTTTAATAAAATGCATAACAAAAACAATACTTTTGCCGCCGTTAGGGGGGGCTATGTCAAAAAGTCGACAATTTTCCAATTTTTCTCAGAAATTTTAAATGTAACGAAACATTTTTTTAAATTTAGATGAAAAGAGGATTATTTATACCACTTATTTGAAGAATAAAG
The DNA here is from genome assembly GCA_016904865.1 of Pissodes strobi. Taxonomy (NCBI): domain Eukaryota; kingdom Metazoa; phylum Arthropoda; class Insecta; order Coleoptera; family Curculionidae; genus Pissodes; species Pissodes strobi. The sequence goes on along the minus strand of JAEQML010060977.1, from coordinate 17,911 downwards.
ACAAAAAGGCTTTAAATGTTTTTTTTTTATAATCTCTTCCAGATTTCAAAAATTATATTTTTGTATACCTCCAGTATGTCTTTTTTGGAGATGATCATATGTTTTCGAGAGTTCGTTGCGCTCCCTAGCGGACGACTTAAAATCCTGAAAATTATTTCCAGCAATTTTTCATGGCCTATTTCATATAAAAAAAAACTACCTGTAAGCTCTAGGGCTAATAGTTCCTGAGATATAGCCGGAGTCCTTTCTTGTTTGGACACCCGGTATAATATTTTTAGTTATACAGTGTGGCCCAAATTGGGTATACATGTATGGGTATCTTGGAAACTATAAGAGATAGAAAATCGGTTAAATAGGGAAAGTTTTAGTTCATTCAATTCCCAATTCAATGCCGTTTTGATAACGATTTGATCTTTTTTCGTTTTTGAGATATTTTGAAAAAATCAAAAAGTTGTATTTTCGAAAAAGCGCTGTAATTTTTTTATTTAAAGATATTTTTAAAATCTGTAAAAACATTGTTAGGACAACTTTTTATGCTCGATGCACCCATTTATTCAGTTTTTAGTTCTGACGTTTTGGTTATGAGAAACCAGCATCAACTTCTTGTTTTCTTATGGCGGCCATTTTGTTTTTTACCACATTTAAAAAGACCTTTTTTTTCCCTTTCTTGTGATGTATAACACTTCATAAAAATATTTTATTTTTATGTCAGAAAACGACAAATTTAATTTTTAGCTGGGTTGGCCATGACTGCGGAGGCCATTTGCGGTACAAAACAAATATTGCTAGTGTTTCATAGTTATTTTACTGAAAAATATACGAAACATTGATCAGACAAACATCGAACTTAACTTTTCATTTTTAGTAATTTTTGTTTTTATTAATATTTGTTAAAAGGTAAGTTTAATATTAGCTGCCCTGCCAAACATCATTAAAAAAATATCAATATGTTAAGAATGTTATATTAAATGCAATAGGAATACAAGTGTAGCACCGCCAGTTATTTGGAACTCAATCCTGACAGTCAACACTCAAGATTCAAGCCTTAAGACAAGTCTGTTATGGACCTATGAAATTACAGAAGCCTTGGGAAGCCATGTGACCAAAGGACAAAATAATATTGAAACAATATTGAGTTGGCTTTAGCAACAGTTGCTACGGAGGGCGGTTGCCGTACAATTCAATATTTGCTATTAATTTCCAAACTATCGTTCTAAATATAAGTATCGGTTTCTGTTCATAACTGCTTACTTTACAACTTACTACTATTAACATACCCAAACTAACGAATCTAACCACGCGAAACCGGCTATACCTCACCACCTCGTCCCGCTCGAGGACCCAGCCACCGCCGATGCATACGCATACACAGTTGTTCACGGTATTTGACGGTACAAAGTACAAAGTTTACAGAATATGCAGGTATCTGCCGCACGCTTGTGATCTCAATGCATTAAAGTTTCGACAGTGAGCGAGGCAACTTATATTTATTCTGTAAACTTTGCCCACAGATTACACCGAGGGGTGTAATATCCGAGGACCCAGCTGGTCAATTTACAGGACCCCGGTTTGATATAACATTATTTAATTGTAAATGAGTGGTCCTATAAGTTGATTATCTAAAAACAAATTATACTATTTGACTTTGTAAATATTTTGCGGACTATGTAGACTTACCGTACACACCACACCAGACATTAAAGCCAAATCTTACTTGTGGCCTACGTTCTGCCACTTGGTGAGGATTATCAGTGGCTCAAAAATGGATATTCACAATAATCAATGCTCCGCAGTTGCTGAAAAACGTTTCGCCGTGCCAAATAATCTTCATACTGAAATTGGGGTTTTCATGACATTGGTTTACAAACCAGTTTGAAAATCATAATCGCCTTGGGTCAGTTTCCTTTAAAACTTGAACAATAGTAGGTTTATAAGGACGATATTTGTTTTCTTTAAGGACTGTTTGGATAGTAGTTCTTGGTATAAGTATTTCCCTCGCACGTACTCTCGTCGACGTCGTCGGGTTCGCATTAAAATATCCCTAATGTCATCGTCACGAGCTTGATTGCCCTTCTGATATTTCTTTGGCGTTGGTACTTCAAAGCTTCCATAATTTTTTAAGTTCAGGTCAAGCCTCGCGAATAGCCTTGGCTGTTGCCGCTCAGGATACATGTCCAAATAGTCGGCGGTGGCAAGATTTGTATTTCTATTACATTTAATATAACATTCTAATATGTCATATTTTTCTTCACTGGCATATCGCGTGGCGATATTTAGAAATCAAAATTTATGAAAATTTAAACAAAAACTACCAAATAGCGTTTTGACTGAATAATGTCACTTTTCAGTAAAATGACTTAAATGCCGCCGAATCACCATAGCAACTACATTTATTACGGCAAATGGCCTCCGCCGTCATGGCCAACTCAGTTAAAAATTAACTTTGTCGTTTTTTGACATAAAAATAAAATATTTTTATAAAGTGTTATACATCATAAGAAAGGAAAAAATATGTTCTTTTTAAATGTGCTAAAAAACAAAATGACCGCCATAAGAAAAAACGAAGTTGATGATGGTTTCTCAGAACCGAAACGTCAGAACTAAAAACTGATTACATGGGTGCATCGAGCGTAAAAAGTTATCCTAACAATGTTTTTACAGATTTTAAAAATATGTTTAAATAAAAAAAGTACAGCGCTTTTTCGAAAATACAACTTTTTGATTTTTTCAAAATATCTCAAAAACAAAAAGAGAAAAAATCGTTATCAAAATGGCGTTGAATTGGGAATTGAATGGCCTACAACTTTCGCCATTTAACCATTTTTCTATCTCATATAGTTTAGAAGATACCCATACATGTATACCCAATTTGGGCCACACTGTATATGTATACCAATAAGTAATTTTAATATAATTATTGCCTAACTATTTTTTATGTCTTTTTACAGGTCGCCTTATTGTAGTTCAATCTGGATCAAAAAATTGATTTGTGCAAAATGCGGGGTTGGTATTTAAAGCGGGGTAATGTACTGGTGATTACCACAGGCAAATGAATAAGAGGATAATTTTACTAATGGCTCACAGAAAAACTACTTCCCAACACACCACCTAACAGTGTTATAGTTTTGGATAATGCCCCCTCCCAACTAGCATCTATGGTGGCAGATACGTAACTGCTACTATCAAAGCCACTACAAAGTGGGCGGTAACCATCGGCGGCTATTTTTCCTCTCTTGGCTCCTCAACGTCGCTGTTCCAAATAAGTGTGCCATACTTTACCTACATTCTATTAATTCTTGCAATCAATATGAAGACTGCAGACTATTAATCTCAAACAACTGTAAGTCATCAAACTAGGTTAGTGCTGGGTTTTTACTATAGATTAGGCAAAATTTCTAAGGAAGGTTTCAATAGGTATCATTTTTCGAAAAAAAGTACTTTAGAATATAATTAGTTCTATACATTTCGTGGATTCAGTTGGAACAAATGTACTTGAGAATGTCTGCAGTTAAGAGAAAGTTTTTCTAGTTTGGAAGTAAAACATATCAGCGCTAGAGTGGTATCTCATAAAATATCTTAAGTATTACAATCTAGACAACAAATGTTTAAAAAGGACTTACTTCTTTTTTCAGAGGTTCCTCTATAGGGATATCAGGTTTTGGTCTAAATATTGGTTTCTTCTCATAACCAGTGGTATTCTTAAAATTAGCAACAGACTTGCGTAGGAACCTAAAAAGTAAGGAATTAAATTTACAGATATTTTTTCTTATGAAAGCACAATACAATACACTTAGAATGGTGAAATGAAAACATTCCTGTCAAAATAATTGAGAAAAACCCTAATATACAAATATTACCAAAGTACCAGGTATAAGCTGCAAAATGCTTGAAAATTATTTAATATGAAATCTGCAGAAAGAGAGCGGTACTAACAACTAAAAGAAAAACGTCACTTTCATACACACTCAAATAAAAAACTAATTTTAAATAATAAGCCAGTGGAAGGAACAAAGTATAACTGCATTTGTAATAAGGATAATGTAGTTACCTATTTGGAATTAACGTTGCTGGCGAGATATCCTTCTCATGGCAGTCAGGACATTCATGGTCTTCACTCTCCAATAGTACACCCCTGATACACTCATCACAAAAAGAGTTACCTAGAAAATATTTTAAAATAAAACGTGCAAATTAAATAAACCTCAAATTAAACAAGTAAAATACAAGCAAATTTGAGTGGAAAAGCGAACAAAGTATTATTCTTTTAATCACATTAGTTTCAGATAGCCATAAAAAAGTCAAAAAGCGCCCTACATAACCAAATAAATTTTAACCTAAAAGACACTTGAACATTCGAATATCCATAGAAGTTTATGCAATCTCTATAAAATTACCTTGACCTTTTTTCAATTGAATTAAAATTATTAGAATTAATCAAAAGTGTTGGAAGTTAGGTTTTATTGTAGTGATACTTAAAACATAAAATATATTCTTAATATAGAATCCTTTGTAATCAATAAACGCGTTCAATTAAGAATTTAATCATTAATTGTGCAGTGTTACAAATAAAATAATTTACCGCAACAAGGAATCATAACCGCATCAGTCAATAAATCTGAGCAAATGGAACAAAGCAAATCTTCAGGAATTTCGGGTTTTGGTTCTTGAAGAGGATTAGGACCAGACTGCTTTTGGTTATAGGCCTGTAGATCCAGAGCAGGGACAGCATACTGTCCGTTAGCCATCATCATAGCACCAGGCACCTGGGGACCCTCAACAGGAACCATGAAGCTTTGCGGTATACCAGTGCTCTTCTTTATTTCAACGGGTTCCTGGAAATTAAATGTTACAAGTATGTCTTACAGATATAACTATACAAGTAAAAAAAAAAACATTAAAAACAAGCTTTTATTTAAATGCACTAAAAAGAAGAAAATAAAAATTTTAAGTAAATCAAACCCATTATTTTGTTACATTAAACATTTTTATATGATATAAAAGCTTGTCGCGAGATTTTTTCTGTTTAAATTTCTGAGTTTTAATCATCTCCTGATGATGCTAACATGGGTAGCGAAACGCGCGTCGAGTGCAAATATTCTGTTTCGGTATTGTGGATAAAACTCTGTTTTAGTAGGGATTATGGTATAGCAAAATCACAAATATAGTAAATATTATATATTTATTTATAAAACTTAGATCGTAGTATATAATAAAAGCAATTTTGAATCCGCCATTTGGATTTTCAATATCTGATAAAAAAAAATTATATTCCTTGTCCCTAAAAAACCCCTAATACCAATTTTAAACTAAATCGGACATTCCTGTGTGCGTTCAGCACTAAGCTTTAAAGGGAGGTGGGAAGTGTAAGCAACACCACTGTCTTCATAAGAATAAACAATGGCAACACCATAGCTTTATATTTTCATTTGAACTACAAACGCATCCCAAATTTGAAGCCAATTGGATATGTAGAAGTCAGCTAAAATTGACTTACAACATGATAAAAAAAAATCAAATTCCTTGTCCCCAAGATCGCCCATAAACCAATGTTAAACGAAATCGGACATACTTTAAGTAGTACCTCCTCCCCCACCTTCGGGAGGTGTAAATTTACAAACTATATAATATTGTATTGTCATCGGAACTATCAAGGTGTACCAACTTTCAAGTCAATCGGACATTTAGAAGTAGTTCTAGTTCAGCTTGCAAGATTTGATTACAGACAGACAGACCCGCAGGTGAAAGTAAATTAAAAAAAAAAATAATTGTAAAATCTACTAATATTCCTACTGGATTACTGGAAATACTTCCAAAAATTAAGCAAAATCTCTTGGAACTATTATCTACTTTTAAGATTAGAATGTAGAATCACCAACCAAACAGCTAGAACATCATACGTGTAATTTTAAATGGGCTTCTTGACTCAAGATAAATAGAAAGAAGAAGTAAAGAAGAAAGAAAAATATTTATTGAGCAACAATTGTAAACAATATCATTACACATTCATCATTACGCGTAAGCGTTCTTCCATGTTGCCTGCACACAAAAATGTACACCATGGCTTGCGCTAATGTCTCTTAGAGCTTCTTTTAAATGTCCCTCTAGAACTATTCAAAATCATATTGTAAGCATCCGAATTCAAAAAATCTACAGCCAGGAATGCAAAACAGTCTCTAAATTTGGCCGTTGAGTGAGGAGGAACATCATACCTTAAGATACCTCATACCTCTAAGATGTCGGTTATGTACAGGGTCCGCCAACGAGGACTGAACAGGGTATTATTTTTGGCTTTCCTTGCATTTTTGGAGGAAACGAAAATAGCAGTTCGATGTAAATTTTTTCGTAGAATTTTAAAATGTCGCTTAAAAAACAACTGAACCTCAAATAAAAGATACCCTGTATTTTATTGCATATTTGGATTGTGCGAAAAAGTCTAGACATATTATTTCATGAATAATGTCTTATACTTATCTCTAACGGTTTTTCAAATATTGGCAGTTGAAAATCGACCATGTACCAAGTTTGACAACTTGTAAAATCTAAACGGCTAAAGATAGATCAAAACGGTTTGCACTTTCCTATATTGGTTTTTCATAAGCTTTTGTACGACATTAACTTTTTATTTAAGCAGGGGTTAAAATTATCATCTCATGATTGATCAAGTCGAATGCCCTGCTGTGGTCAAGCAAGTCGAGGCAAGACAACAACGACTAGTGATCGGCCGATATGCTTTTTTTTACGATACCGATAATCGGCCGATACCGATATTTGAGTTGTCGATACCGATAAAATATCGTTATCGGCACGAAATTTTAAAACATTGATATAAAAATTACTTAATATTAATAATATAATATTTAATATACATACATACTAGGGTAAGTAAAACATCTAAATAGTGGCAAATTTGCAAACATTAAAGAGATCCGCCAGCACCGCATTCTTCTTTTTGGGAGTCATATGAGAAAGTTTTGTAAGTGAACCATCAAAAAAAAGTAAGGGTATTGAAACAAATTAGAAAAACTGGAAAGGAAGGAATTAGTTTGTACCAATCAACTTCCGTAATTGACAGAAATGAATCTCTATTTGAATGGTGGGATTTCAATAAAAAAAAATATGCCTTTACTTAAAAATCAAGCAGATATTTTTTTATCTGCCCCTTCTGCAAGCGTCTTTAGTGAGCAAATTTTCTCCGATGCTGGCAACATTTGTTGTATTAGAAGAAATAGATTGATCCCTGACCGTGCTGAAATCCTGATCTTTTTGCATCGCAATTTGAAAAAGTTAAATTTTGATTACTAGTTAGTAGTTTATGCTACATTACATCATGAATAATCACATGTATCAAACTTTTATTTTTGTTACTTCCTGTTTAGTGTAGAGGAATTGCATAAGTGCACTTGATTTGCAATGTTAAATTCTTGATGTTGTGTTATTTAAAATAATAAAAATTAATTTAAAAGTAATTTGATTGTTTTTTTGTTTTATTACTACAAGAAATTATAATACTAGATTTGTATTTCAAAATAAATAAAATTGCTTTAATTTAAAAAATGTCACTGATTTGATCAACATCCTGTAGATGATTTAGAATAGAATCTCAGTATCATACTTAGAATGAACATTCTCCACGCATAAAGTTTTTTTTTATCTTTTTGTGTTTTTTGCAGTTCAAACGACATATAAGGTTTCTTTTCACTTCTTATAGCGAAGGATAAGTAATTCTTAACATCAATATAAAAATCTCTATATGCTACAGATAACGTTTTTCTATACTTATTGTAAGCCTTCTTTTTTTATCTTATCATCTCTTTAATTGTGTCTGTAATATTGGGGGTTAAATTTATTATTTAATATGAACAGTTTTCACCGGTGTCTATCAAAAACATCAACCAGCAGTCTGTTAAGAGCATTTACCTTGGAAGCAGGTTATTTCTATATGAAAATGTTTTCTAAGTCAATTTGAGGCATTTCTGCCTCAAACTGACCCTTATTAAAATTTCGAAAATCTCTGTAAGTTATAAGCCTATCCCTTGGCCTATCCACATAAATAACACCACAAATTGACACCTGTATAAAGAAGCTTAGCTAAACTGATGTCATATAAAAAATAATGCAATACTTTAAAATTTAAAAAAATTATGGATTTTACTTGTTATAATTCAGCAAATTGAAGAAATTTGGTAGAGTTTATAGTGAATTCTAACACTGTGTATATATATTTTTTTAAAAGCAATCCATTATCTGGTGAGATATAGAAACTGATTGAATTGGCTACACAATTTGACATCCAATTGCATGGCGCTAGGAATATTATATTTTTCAAAATATTTATAATATATAATCTTTATTTAAAATATATGACAATAAAGATTATTGCCACATTTCTTCAAACAAAAAAATCCATTATACTTTTGCGACGTTTCTTCTATGAGCATTCATCACCAACTTATTTTGACTTTTAATGGAAGAGCGCAATTCTAAAAGCTTTTTAAAAAATAAGCACATTGAGTGTATGTAGTCGTCATAAAATATATTGTTTAATTTTTAAAAACTTTCAAATTAATAAAAATTATTGTAACGACTTACCAGTCCTTGTGCTGAAGGGCAGTCTTTGATCCAGTGACCGTTCAGGTGACACTTATAACAGCGGTAACTTGCAGGAACCGGACCGACTTGATTGGCACCACGGACTTTTACATAACTGAAATATGAGAAATATGTTAGTTACTTATAAAGAATTGTGACACTCTGAAGGGACAATACATGATTTAAATGATCTATGTATGTGCTACTTGTACAATTTAAGGATAATTCTAATTTTCTATAACTAGAGAATAAATCCGCATATCAAGGCATTAAAAACCAACAATATTTAAGAACAGCAACCTGAGTGGAAACCAGGTTTACAAGTACTGAAAATTCTTTGCGTACTCTCTGTGTTATGTGGGAAGTCTGAAAATTATTTGAGAGGCTTGGGAATTATCCGAAAAATCTTGTGAATAATATTATTATACTCTTTATTATTAACACTTTACAGCAAATAGCACAAATTATTCTGCATTATCCTTAAAAACCGTTGACACATATCAAACTTACATCATTTTTTTCCTAAATAAGGTTGTTGATTTTTAGGCATTTTATTCAAAAGATTTTTGCAATTTTTATCCCCAGTTGATTATCATAAAACTGACGGCAACAGCGCTGTATAATCTGCTACTAGGAAAGAACAAAAGACAAGTATTGATCAACTTAAGAAGAAAAAAAACTTTTAATAGAGAGCAGACTAAGTAGTAGATTATATAATTGTGTGTAATATTTCTTAATTGTAATATGTCTAATGCTTGAGGGAAATGGACAATAAACTTTATATTATTATTAGTATTATATTAATACAATTCAATTTTAATGGTGTAGAGTCCCAAAACAAATCCGATGAAGTTGTAAGGGGATGGAATCCCCAAAGAAATATCATTCTACTTTAAATGGTGGAAACATATTTATCTAAAGAAAGTAAAGATATGTCTTGTCCTGAATTTGAACTAGTTATCACATTAGTTGTCCGCAAAAAAATATTGTAACTCTATATCAAAACACATTTAAATCACATCCAAAAATACTCACATGATGTTGTGTGTATAATATTAGATATAATATCCAATCAATATTTATGATATTGTTAAGATTAACATTAAATGTTTCCTTAAACGAGATTACGAAATATTTTCTTTCTAGATGATTCTTTGTACTTTACCAATTGAAGCTCTAAGACAGTAATTATTGTGGCCTTTAGCAACCTCTTCGCAATCACTTATGCAATGGCACAAATCTCGTGAACATATAACCAAATTAAACAGAAAAATATTTAAATATGTTAAGCGTCAATAGGGCAAACATAATGGAGAGTTAATTCGCAGACGTGAAAATATTACCAAAGAGGAAAGCTTAATTATTATACTCTATTTCGAAATGATGCGAAGTAATAAATAATTTTCTGATGGCTGATACATAGGCGTACATAATTACGTACATATACGTACATATTTTAAACGTTTACCTGTCCTAATACTCGGACCTTCCCAGCATTATATTTATCACACTTAGGTTTTTTTATTACTATTGTAAACATTCAAATTTGACGATTTTTTGTATGCATACCCTAAAGTTTAAGTAATTGTAATTTTTCAGTTATATTTGTTCTTCCGAAGAAGACACAGTGTGTTTGTTTCATTTCATAGTTTCAATTAAAATGGCTAATTCAGTTTTCTCTCCAGTGAAACGAGCGAGAAAATGTCCATTTTCTGTTAACGAAAAGAATATTATTCTTAATGTATATGACGCCCTCAAACATCAAAATCGTCTGTATAGCGTTGATACTGTGGTGGAAATGTGTTCGCAAATGACGGGTGTTTCAAAAACGTCGATATATAAATTAAGGTGTGAACGAAAAAGTGGAGCTGTAAAACCACCTATACCATCTTCAGGAAGAAAGACGGTGCCTATCGATGAAGACTACAAACTTATAATTAGAAGAACAGTACATTCCTTTTATTTTAATAAGGAAATACCAACCATCGACAAAATTTTAGGAGCCTTGAAGCAAGACCAAAATATGTCTCCAACGATAAGCAGGAAGAAATTGTTGACAACTTTAAAACAAATGAATTTCAGCTGGGAAAAACAAAGCAGAAAATCGCTCCTAATCGAAAAAGATGAAATTACTTGCTGGAGGAGACATTACTTAAGACAGATAAAACAGTTTCGAAGTGAGAATAAAAAGATTTATTATCTGGACGAAACATGGCTTAATGAAGGATATACGGTTGGGAAGATTTGGCAAGACAAAAAAGTTTTCGTCAAGCATTCTTAGAAGGCTGGTCCACCGGACTAAAACCACCATCTGGGAAAGGAAAGCGACTGATTATTACACACCTTGGAAGTGTTGATGGTTTTGTTGAGGGCGGTTTGTTAATGTTTGAGTCAAATCATTCTGGCGATTACCATGAAGACATGAATGGCGATGTGTTCGAAGAATATTTTGAACAAATGTTAGATCTCATTCCACCTAATTCTGTGATAGTGATGGACAATGCGAGTTATCACTCCAGAAAAGTTGACAGAATACCAACTAATTCATGGAGAAAAGCGGATATTATTCAGTGGTTTAGACAGAATAACATACCATTTGATGAAAGTATGGTGAAAAAGGAACTGTTGTCCATAGTGTCCTCAAATAAAGCTCGTTTCACCGAGTATGTAGTTGACAAAATTGCACAGAAACGAAATATTACTATTCTTCGTCTGCCTCCGTATCATTGCGAATTAAATCCCATTGAACTTGTTTGGGCCCAAGTAAAAAGTTATGTAGCAAGGAGAAACACGACGTTTAAAATGAAAGTTGAGGAATCTTTAAAAAATGTCGATTCTGAAAAATGGCGTAAGTGTATTGAGCATGTTATAAAAGAAGAAAAAAATGTGAAAACTAGACCATTTAATTGACCTAATTGTAGAGCCTTTAATTATATCCTTGGAACATGACGAAGATTCGACGGATTTTTCTGACGACGAAAATGATATACCATAGTTCTCTACATAACTGTTTACACAAAATCGCAATGCTTATACCTTATTATATAAATATTATATGTGATAAAATGTTACAGTAATACTAACTGTTTTTGAATATACATAAATAAGTGAATAAATAAAAGTACTTAGGTAAAACAGGTATTTTAAATTAAATACCCAAACGTACGCTACTGCAGGTAGAAAATGGCCCCTTTGCTAATAAAGCCTATTGTTTGCAGCGGGATTGCCATACAAAACAGGGTGGAATGGTTAAAATATAATACAGCAGGCTATAACAGCTGTGGCTAAATATTTAGAAATCACAAAAATTTATTTGACCACTCTGTTAGCGTTTTGCATTTATAAGTAGGTTTTATTACTCCGCACCATTTCGAAATAGACTATAGATCATGAATCATTTAAAAATTTTTGAACAGTCCCCCTTCTAAAACCCCAGTAGTGAGGGGAAGTTTCGATACTTTTGCCGACTCGTTCCTTTCGATTTCCATTCGCAAGTGGAACGAGTCCAACAGATTCGTTCCTCGGAACGATATACTATACTGATCTGATCTGATGCTGATGCACGATTCACTCAAGCAAAGTTATAGGTAAAGGGTTGGGCTGGAAATTAGCTACTAATGATGTTAGATACTTTCTCTTTAGATGTTTAGTTAAATTAGCTGTTACACCACTTTTATAGGAAAAGTACCAATACAAAAAGTGCATGTTGCAATACTTTCATTCACCACAGACCACAGTGAACAAGTTCCATATATCACTACACTTCCTATTCATTGTTTTAAAAATAATAATAATGCACTAACTAAAAATCAGAGCAAAAACCTGTGCACATTCAAATTAAATGCGCCACAAAGTACTAAAAAAGTAATGTATTTTAATTTAATTTAAAATCCACGGCCTAGAAGCTCTGCGAGCTGTAAATATTTGAGAAGTTTACTTGTCACAAAAAAATGAAGGAGGGCAAGTCCTTCATGATACTGATTACAAAACAAAGCGCAAAATAAAGTTCGTTCCTCGGAACCACTCGGATTGAATTCTTGGTTTCAATCCAACTCGATTCTACCCCAGATTAGTTCCTTTGTAACGAGTCCGACCGGATCGACACCACTATCCAAGAACATATTACATACTTACATATAATCTCGACTATGACTATTACCTTCGGTATTACCTTATTTCTTGTTAGACTAATATGCTTTAGAACCCACTTGTATAACAGAACACACTTTACACATAGTTTACAAAGTAACAACTTTCCTGTTACTGGCCCTTAGTGGTTTAAAGTGTTTTACCTACTTCAGGACTAAGGCATGTATTTATGACAGTATTCAATACCTATGTTTATTGCTATAATAGCTTTCAAGGAATTATTAAATATCTGCCTGAGTATAATAATTAGGATACAGTTCAGGTTCTGTTTTATAAAGAAATATTCGATTTTCAGAAAAGGTTTTATTGAGGCAGGGATCAATTGAAAATACAAGCCAAGCCAAATGATACCTAAATTATCCTAATTAAACCCTTCCGGCCCATAAACATATTTAGAAACGCAAATTAGTCCTTGGACATATTTATTTGAAAAATATTTCATTTAGTTTCATGATAAAATATGAACATTGAAAATAGGGGTTACTTTAATCACAACTACTGAGCAAAATACCCACTAATAAATACTCCTTTGCTACTATGTAACATATTTCTGTTTATAACGAGATTGTATTTACCTATCTTAACTCGACTGGTTAATAAATACATGCAAATTTAAAATGCTATTAGCAGTTAGTTTGAATTTTACAATGTTTAAAAAACAAAAAGCTTGTATTTTCAAAGACAAGGATTACTCTTGTACAGGATGATTAACAAAGAAGTTAGAAATCTGACAAACATCAACCTCCACCAGATTAAAAAAAAAGGTTGATTATAGGGCAGTACAAGTGTTACTTGGACTTTTATTACCTCGGGATTTTTTGGAATTTCCATTTCAACTTGATTAATATATCTTGCGCGTAGTAAGTATCGCGGTCTTGCTACCATAAATTTTAGATCTATGTTTCTTAAAATAATGAGATTAATTTATATGGGGAAGTAAAAAATATGTAAACGATGACTATACGGATTTTAAAAGGACTTTTGTCTTGACATTAATGTACAAAAAAGGTAATGCTACATATCAAAATATTTAAACAAGGCATACATAATAACATAGGATTAAACTATTATGCCGGGCATACACATATGGCCAAATTTGGCAAACTTTGATCAATATGAATGTGTGTGAGGTCTGTTTGTCGGGGTTGGCCACTGCTTGGCAAAGTTTGCCGGTGTTCGGTTTGTTGTCGGTAAATCGCGACAAATCAAAGGAATTCGAGCATGTCTTTGGTGCCGTCCACAAACATTTTGGCGATACGTCCATTGTGTGGTTGTCATACTTGTACACAAATGATTCGCCAAATATATTAGCCAATGTGTACGTACGGCTTAAGAATCAGGGAACACACTAAAATGCTATTTAAATAACTAATGACGAATTTAACATTTTCCGAATACATTAAAATATTTCTCAGCTTTGATCTTAGTTTTAACTCAAATCTAGCTAGATAGACTGTTAATCTAGTATCCGGAAGCTTGTCGAATTTAACGTCAACACTAACCAGGTTGTAATGAAAACCACCCCCTTCTAAAGTCATGCCAATAAATTACGTAAATGACACTAATGGCATTTGAAAGTTGACATTAAACATACACATTATATTACCAGAAGATGTTAAGGAATAATCGTTGTGCAAACCCAGAATACTGGCTAACCTGAAGTTACTCTTGGAGGTTGGTATTAGAGGACATGTAATATTTCAAGTCTAGCTTTATATTAAACTGTATTTAAACTATTTTCGAGCTATTGTCCCAATAAACCGATTACGCATTCTTCAGCATGCATGGAACAAGTATTTGTGCCATTTGCTTGCATGTGTGAATCTGGGAATTGTTCAGATGCTAAACATAAAGTCTGGAAAAATGTGAAAGCAAGTAAAGAAATCAATAATGTCTGTTTTAACTCAAACATAGTAGATACAAATATTAATAAGATCATATTTTATCTCCTGCACCACCTGTAGTACTGGTTGCTCAATTTACTTTACACCAATTTCCGCAAGGAATTTGAAAAGCTGACTACAGAATCCAAAATTTTACAAGATACTGTATGCTGCCAAGTTGATTATATATGCACCACCTGTAGCACTGGTTGCTGAATTAATTTTACAGCAATTTCAACAAGAAATTTGAAAAGCTGACTAGAGAATCCAAAATTTTACAAGATATTGTATGCTGCCAAGGTGAATATAGAAGAAAAAAAAGTCAAAATAAGATATGGCTATTTTTTTTTCAGGAAACTCTGTAAAGGGGTGTAGAGTGTACGTTTTGCACAAAAAATATGTTTGAGTATCACATTATAAATCAGATGAAGACAAAGCTGTATTGTACGCCTATATTTAAAAACAAGACAATACGAATCAATATCAGTAAAAGAAATAACATTGTAAAACTGAATGGCCAAATAGACTATGAATCTTCCTTACCTTTTATTAAATTAAATATAAACATAAATATTTATTATCATTATTAGTTGCAAAGGCTTTCAATTATTAAGTGGATTTGACAGAAATTTAATTAAATTTCACTATATGCTACTTTCTATTATTATTTCTTTGTGATCATTCTTTAAGAAATGAAAGCAAATACAATCGAAAGTGGCATAAGCTCAACTGAATGACAAATGCAAATAATATAAGAACAAAGTGTAATCACTAATAAAAGTCAATAATTTACGTAAACAGCAAAACCAAACAAAGCGGCCATTACAAAAATCTCAACCCTGACTCGTCATCGGCGCGTGTCACCGTTCTGGTGCAGCGTTGTCAAATTCAAAATTCTTTTGTTTCTTACTCAAGCGTGAGCAAAAAAATAATATCAGAATTTATATACAGAAACTGGAGGCAACTCCTAGATGAATGGCAAAGAAATAAGTATAGGAAGTTACGTGAAACAAAAAGAGATAAAGAACAGTGGATAAATTTACGGGGCCAGTTACCAGTCTTTCCCTTGTCTCTGGTTTTAGTACAAATTAGAATACTCATTTTTGTTACCTATTTAGACTTTTTTTCAATATACTTTTAATTTTTAATGATAATATTAACTTTATTTATTTTTTTAAATTAATAGGTAATTAATATTTTATCGACTGATGTTTTTCCGTTCTGCAGTTTTACTTTTAAAAATGTTTAGTTTTTTTAAAATAATAACTTTGTCACTACATAATTTTCTGATTTAGCGTAATTACTTCAAAAATAATAAATGTGGGCCAGGAATATTCGTATTATTAACTCATTACCAAGTCATAAATAAGTTCATTATGTTAAATATGTTAAAAATAAAAATTTTAACTTAATTAAAATCTGGAATAAAGATCTCCTTTAAGTACCAGATATATTTTATAAACTAAATTATTGCTATCAAACAAAACCATATCTCTATGAAAATCGTAGCCATAATTTGTGGACCTTTAAATAGGTCGAATTACAACAATTGCGTCGATCTCAGTGAATCTCTGCTTACTTCTGATAAATAGAAAATTACTCCAATGTATAAAAATAATCACAACAAAAACAAAGTGGTGAATTACAGACTAATTACTTCTGAAACATACTTCCAGTCATGGAAGCGATAATTAGTACAAACCTGTTATTAGGTAGGTATATATCAATTTTATTTTTGAAATACTTGAAAATTACCACAATGTAGATTCCGTATATACAGACTTTTCTAACGGTACGGATTATTATTATTGTGAACTTGAGATTTGACTGGAATGGATATAATCATATCGAGCACATATAAAAAAAAATATTATTCAGATCCGAAGAATCTAACATGATTAATCTGTTGTTTTGTTAAAATAACTATTAAGGATGTTAAAATTGCTTTAAAGGCACAGAATTTCCATTATATCCTGATGATTTAAATTTGTTTAAAGAAATAGGAAATCAAATAAGCTGCAAACAATTACACAAAGATCTGAAAAGAAGATTCAATAACTGGTGCAATATTAATAAATGGCTTTAAATGCTGATAATTGAAAATTGATTTATTTTCATAAATCTTTTAATGGACAGGGTGATAGAAATAACTCTTATGGAAATATTCCTATTAATTTTATAATTATTAGAAAAAATATTTCGAACAGAAGCCTGCTTTTACACATGCTTTTGTTTTATGGTGTATAGTATATCATGTATCAAAACTTAACGGTTTTCGAGATATTTGAGATTTTAGAATTACGAAATACTATGACTTTTTTCGATATAATTGCTTACCTATTTAGATACCTGCTGTTATCTTGAGACAAAGCTTAATGTTTGAAGTCTGATTTACTGATTAATTTTTATTTTCTGCAAATATATTAGAAAATGTGCAATTCGATTGTTGAAATGTTGAAAATGGTCTAGCTTTATTTCAAGAATGATAATTATCGCTACAAGACAACGAGAAAAGCATAGGAAAAATGTTCTGAATACTAAAGTGAAGACAATTGGTGTTTTGTCAGTTCAACCAGTAACTAGTGTGAATTGTTGAACTCTGGTCTGAAACTGTTGCGGCAATTTAGAAGTAACAAGAACAATTAGCTATACAGAATCAATAATTTTGGAGGTTTCCAAATGAGGCTACTTTAAAAAAAATTCTCTAGATTCTGCCTTTTATGCAGTCGGTACAACCAAAGAAGCCCTATTAGAAAACATTATCAAAGAACTTGGGAATATTGAAACAAATAATCACAGGTATAAACTAGCTTTTTAATAGTTTCCATATGAAGCAAACTGTTCTAAAGGAAATCAAAAAATCGAAACATATTGAGGCTAATACTATAGGTAGTGAAATAAGAGCTAGTAATGAGGATAGTGCAGAAGAACCATAATCAAAAATTGTTAAACGCCGAAGAATCGTTGTGGAAATGTTTCGACGATATCGCTACCACCTCCAGTTCCAGTCCAAAAACACATGATGTCACCATGGAACAGATGGAAAAATATCTAAGGGAAACTTTAGAAGAAAGATGATCTGACCCAATTATGTGTTTCCAGATCTGGCTAACATTTTAAATTGATATTTAAGTGCCTCATTTCCAGAAAGGTTTCAGTTTTAAAGGCTGATCAGCATTCAAGCATTTTTAAAACTCTGTTTCCATTTTACTCTGAACAGATGAGTTCAATAATTTTTAATGCACCGGCTCCAAACTTACAGGTATATCAACATTAGGCATGCATTCATG